>JANJEY010006955.1:0-10693 GCA_024703695.1 Erythroxylum cataractarum
TTTGTGAAGTATCTCTTTTATAGTATTTGTGTGAAATTTCAGATGTAATAAATGGTCTTTGACCTATAAATGCTCTGTTTTACTTAATTTCAATAAATATATTTCATTAAAATTCTTATTTTATGTGTTTTCAAGTATATATACACATGCAATCCCCACTTATTTACCTATTTCCTCAGCTCTTCATTGACAGGAGTACGTGAATCAACGTCTATCTTATACAAACCTTAATTAAATTCAACAAGAGTTATTACAAGTTACCCCTCTCTGTACATCTCTATTTCCATATAATAAACGGACAAATTGTAGCAATTTAGAATGTAACTAACAGAAACATAATTTCTACATTATAATATACACACACACACATATATATATATAGGAACCGAACCCTGCCCAATAATGTAATTTCAATACACAGTAATATTATTGTTTGATATCGTAGAAGTTGCTGCGTATCTGACATGATGTGAGCAGTAGAAACAAAATAATTTAACCTTTGTCTATCCTTTGTATGTGAATAAAAGAAGTTCCAGGTGACCTTGGTGTGACAATGACAACAAAAAGCTCGATTTTTAACCAACTTTACATTTGTAAATGCCATAGTCAGACCAAGAGATGAAGTTCGATTTCTTAAAGTCAAAGAGGTTTTGGTTTTTGAAATTACAATTTGAACTTAAAATGTTACAAACAAGCAAAATTGTAAAGAAAGTAATATAGAATGGAAGCTGTTTTTATCTGTATTACTCGAAACCTTAAAAAGGAGCTGGGGTTACAAGATTAACGAAAGTATCGTTAATTAGGCTATACATGAATTAATTGAGGAGAAGAATAAGGGGTTTGGAGCCGTTGGTTCTATACAAGGCTAATGGAGATAATCAAGGATATTGATTGATATTTACAATAACGTTTATTAAGATATTAACGTTAATACGCCCCCTCAAGTTGGAGCATGGAGATTCGTAATGCCCAACTTGGATAAAAGCAAGTGGAATTGGTCGCGTCCGAGAGCTTTGGTGAAAAGGTTTGCAGGTTGTGCTTTGGATGAAATGTGCACTGTTTGTATTTTCCAGGCCTGAATATGTTTACGAATGAAATGGAAATCGATTTCGATATGCTTGGTACGTTCATGGAAGACCGGGTTAGCCGCGATATGCATGGCAGACTAGTTATCACAGTAGAGTTTGGTGGCTATCGAAAAAGAGAGACATAAGTCTGAATATAGATGTTGTAGCCATATTAGTTCACTGGTTGTATGTGCCATAGTGCGGTACTCTGCCTCAGCGGATGACCGTGAAATGGTTGTTTGTTTCTTAGACTTTCAAGAGATAGGGGAGTGGCCTAAGCAGATAAAATACCCTGTGGTGGATCGTCTTGTGGTAGGGCAACTGGCCCAGTCTGAATCGCAATAAGCATTGAGTTGAAAAGGACTGGAACTTGATAAAAAAAAGGCCTTGGCCAAGAGATGTTTTGATATAACGAAGGACTCTTTCGGCATCATCAAGATGAGGTTGTCGTGGAGCATTAAGGAACTGACTTAGCATTTGAACAGAGTACCTAAGGTCAGGTCGTGTAATGGTCAAGTATAGTAGATGCCCAACGAGCCGACGGTATTGCGAAGGATCGTCCAACAGATCACCTATGTCAGCTGACAATTGGTGTTTTTGCTCCATTGGAGAGGTAGCAGATTTGGCAGCGAGCAATCCTGTTTCCTGTAAAATGTCTAAAACATATTTACGTTGAGAAATAACAATACCTACGGGAGATCGAGCCACTTCAAGGCCAAGAAAGTACTTCAAAGGTCCAAGGTCTTTGATGTGGAATTGATTATGAAGCTTGGATTTGAGCATAGTAATGCTACGATCATTGTTGCCATCAATGATAATTTCGTCCACATAGATGAGAACGGCTATGAAGTGTCCATTTGTACGTGATGTGAACAAGGAGTGATCAGCCTTGGATTGTGTAAATCCAATTTCAATTAAGAAGGATGTGAATTTGGCGAACCATTGTCGTGAGGCTTGTTTGAGACCATAGAGAGATTTTTGAAGCCTACATACACGTGAATCACCGTGGCGACGAAAACCTTGTGGCATCTTCATGTATATTTCTTCATGGAGATCACCATGAAGGAAAGCATTGTTAACATCAAGCTGGTGTAAATCCCAATTGCGAATAGCAGCAAGAGCCAATAAGCAACGAACGGTGGTAAGTTTGGCGACCGGAGTAAAAGTTTCATGATAATCCACCCCTTCAATTTGAGTGAATCCTTTGGCAACCAACCACGCTTTAAAACGCTCGATGGTACCATCTGATTTGTATTTAATTTTGTATACCCACTTTGAAGCAATTGATTGTTTTCCTGGAGGGAGATGTTCAAGAGTCCAAGTTTGGTTTGCTTCAAGGGCTGCAATTTCAGTACACATAGCTTCGTGCCAGTGAGGGTCTTTAGAAGCCTGTGAAAAATGTATTGGCTCATCTGTGGAGGAGATGGCTGTTAAAAAGGCATGATGTGACGGAGAAAAATGTTCATAAGAAATTACAGAAAAAAGGGGATGAGCAATACCTGAATCAGCAAAAGGAGTTGGATTTAAAGAGGCTGGAATATCATAAGAAAATCCTTGTAATTTGGTTGATACTTGTCGTTGTCTTTTGGGTCTAGTTGGAAGAGCAGGTTCAATGATAGATGCAGTAGGATTGTAATTTTCAATGGGGATGGTGTTGGTAGAAAAGTTGGGTGTTAGCTGATTGGGAATCTCAATACCAATGTTTTGTTCATATAAAGGTAATGGTAGCACCATATTAGGTGACGAGGATGCAGATATAGTAGTAAAAGGAAACATATGCTCATGAAATATGACATCACGAGAAATTAAAATTTGATTTGTGTCCAAATCGTAAAGTTTGTAAACTTTCTTACCATAAGGATATCCAATAAAAACACAACGAGATGCGCGAGAGGAAAACTTATCACGAGGTGGAGCATGGTTATGAGCATAACATAATGAACCAAAAACTCGAAGATGATCATAGTTTGGTATCTTACCAGTGAGGATTTCATACAGAGTTTTACCGGACAACAAAGGTGTTGGGGTGAGATTAATCAAATAAGTTGCTGTAAGGACACATTCTCCCCAAAAACGGAGAGGAAGATAGGCTTGAAAACTTAAGGCACGAGCTACATCGAGGACATGTCTATATTTACGCACTACAACTCCATTCTGTTGAGGTGTGTGAGCGCAGGAAGTTTGTAACTCAATGCCATTAGTAAAACAAAAATCTTTAAGAGTATGAGAGGTGAATTCACCACCATTATCACTACGTATTTTTTGAACATCCATAGAAAATTGAGTTTTAACCATTCGACAAAATAAGAGCAAGTATTTATATGTCTCGGACTTATAACGCATAAGATACACCCAAGTACAACAAAAAAAATCATCAATAATGGTAAGAAAAAAATGTGAACCATTTAAAGAAGGTGTTGCATATGGTCCCCAAATGTCACAATGTATGAGAGAAAAACATCGTGTACTTTTATTAATGCTAGAAGGAAAAGGCATACGAGATTGTTTAGACCTATGACAAATATCACAAACAAATTGAGATGGAACAACGATATCAATACTAGAAATTTGCTTAATCCTAGGTAATGATGCATGTCCTAGGCGTTGATGCCAAAGATTGGTGCTCGAAGTATAAAAAGAAGAAAAAGTTGCAGTGTGCTTATAAAAGGCGCACTTATAAACACCGTCTTGTAATTTACCCGAGCCAATTAGCTTCCTCGTTTTGAGGTCCTGAAAAATACAAAAGTCAGCAACAAAAATAACTGCACAATCAAGGTCTTTAGTGAGTTTTCCCACGGACAACAAATTACATTTAAAATATGGTACACATAGAACATTTGAAAGTTGGATATCGGATGATAAATTAATTTGACCAACATGAGTAATAGGTAGGACATTACCATTTGGTATGCAGACAGTGGTATGATGTGGAACATGATTTGTTTTATACAACAAGGCTTTTGATCCAACCATATGATCATATGCACCGCTATCTATTATCCATGTATTAGAATCGGAATATTGCTTACCAGTATAATTGGCCGAGTTCAATGAATCATCGTCTAGAATTTTCATCAATTGAGTGTATTGACTCATAGAAAGGTTGAGATCGGTGAAGCATCATTGTTGTTGGTCGAAATAGCAGCAGCATGGGCGAAGGAAGGACTAGGCTTTGAAGTGAAAGATTTGTTATGGCTCACGCCAATAGATAGATTTTGATTTCCTGAGGTGAAACTGCTGTTGTTTTGGTCAAGTTTACGTTTTTGCTTCCAATTGGAAGGGTATACAATTAATTGAAAACATTCAGCCATTGTATGTCCTGTGTTATTGCAATGATCACATCGTTTGAAAGTTCGATTGAGGCCCTTGACACTATTAGGATCAACCTTGGCGGCAAGAGCTATTGCTTCCACTGTTGGGACTCGTGCTCTGATTATTCCATGTTGTTTCTCTTCATGGATTACCATCGCATAGACCCTGCTAAGAGATGGAAGAATTTCAGAATTTAAAATCTGTGAGCGTACTGTTTTGAACTCATCATTGAGTCCGAGAAGAAAATGGACTTTTTCTTGCTCCCTTACAGTAACAAACTCCTTTCCTACACCACAGCTACATCTTGGGACTTTTTCGAACATCTGAAATTCATCCCACAAGGCTTTGAATTTGGTGTAGTATTATATAACAGATTTGTTATCCTGTTGGAGCAAATATATGTCCTTTTTGAGTTGGTGGATCCTTGCCGTGTTGCCTCGTGAGAAACGCTCTTTAAGATCTAGCCATAGTTCTTGTGCTGTCTCTGCATAAGCCACGCTATCGTGAAGGTCACGAGAGATGGCATTGAAAATCCATAATATCACCATGGAATTACATTTCGTCCAAGAAGAGTATTGAGGAGATGTTGGATCTGGTTTGGTAAATGTACCATCTATAAATGGTGTTTTTTTTTTGGCATGGAGAGCATTTTGCATAGCCCTCCTCCATGTAGGATAATTATCCCCATTCAGAACACATGTCACAAACATAGTTCCAGGGTTGTCAGATGGATGTAGAAAATAAGGAGAATCCATGTCAACAGAGACATCTCTTCTTGTTGACATTGTTAAATGTGTGCTGCCCCTATTTCTATTCTCTTCCGCCATGGTTAAGCTCTGATACCATGTGAAGAAAGTAATATAGAATGGAAGTTGTCTTTATCTGTATTACTCGAAACCTTAAAAAGGAGTTGGGGTTACAAGATTAACGAAAGTATCGTTAATTAGGCTATACATGAATTGAGGAGAAGAATAAGGGGTTTGGAGCCGTTGGTTCTATACAAGGCTACTGGACATAATCAAGGATATTGATTGATATTTACAATAACGTCTATTAAGATATTAACGTTAATAAAAACCGGGTACCCAATCACGGAAATATTATAAGCGGATTAGAACCACTGACTTGCAATGCTTTATTGATATGCCACTACACGAACAAGAAAGAGTCGCTTCTCATACATGTTTGTTGACTTGTTTAAGGACAAAACATTTAGATTTGAGCAATAGCGATTTACTATCGAACTAAAGCTGTGTTGCTATCTCTGCGTGTTGTCTTTCCTTTCTCATTGTTAGCTAAAATGTCCTTTCCCTTCGATCTGAAAACTCCACCCCCATTCTTTATACGTCCTTCACATTCAACCAACCCATTTTATGAATATTTATTGAAATTCTCTATATACTAATTGAAAAAATGAAGGTATTAATTATTTCGCAAACTTCTTTAGCATGAACAAAATAAAAACAAACAAAACTGAAATAATAAAAATGTCAGAAATTTCGTAACGTAGTTTAGTAAACTTTGTCTACGTCTACAGGACTCTCAACCAGATTAATACTTTCAAGAAAGTGTAGATTTACACAAGGCCTCCCTAGGGCAACACCGCTCAAACCTTATAACTATCTCTTAACCTCACTTTCCATGAAAGATTTTGACACTCGATAACACGACCGACGTGTGTTAACCTCCTTAGAGGATTTTTCTAACTACTTTCACTCAATAATAATTTAATAAAAACAACTCAAGTATTTAATTAACCAAGAATTGAATAACAAAATAGTTGAGATAAAAGAAAGGCTTCCTTATGATTTTATCTTATCGAAATAATCCAGCTGAAACTCTTTACCAGAGCTGATTCTTTCTTTATAAGAACAAGTCGCAGTGTTTCTTCAATTAATGATCAATATCCACTTCATCGTAGATAGTAGTCACTGTATCATAAACTCACACCATCATGGTTCATCAAATAGCAGAGTCTCACTTCAATTTGTTTAATTAATAAGATGTCTGCGACATCAATTCTTGCTAACCAGTGCCTACACCATCACTCACAAATCAGCTTCACCGTGGCTGATACCTGACGCACTTCACATTGTCTGCTTTCTTGTAGCTACAATCATCCAACCTGTCACATTGCTTTTCTATGTTCACCGACCCAAACACAAAACACACTCACTATTTGATTAGACAACTAACTCTCCTCAAGTTAATCTCACAAACGCATTTTCACACATTGCCGCATACACACTCACGTGTTTTAGTGAACTTCTTCGGTGATGAGGAGATGTAAGCAACTCACACCTTTTGAATTACTACTGTGGATGCAATCTTCAATTAATAAATGAGAGCCCTATTATAACACTACCACTTTAACAGCTTCATTAATATTTACCGCAATAGCAACATCTAAAATACAAATCCATCCAATTTTACTCATATGTTCAGCCATATGATAATTCCTACTAGTTATATCCTATATTTTCAATTAAAATACCAAAACTAAATAACATATATATGTAATATATCCTAACAATCTCCTCCTTTATGACATTTTCGTCGCAACTCTAGAACTCCACATAAATAAACATAATTGGACATATAATGATGAAAATTGCAATGCTCCCCCTCAATGTAATATTCAATGACATATTACATAACCATAAGTCAACTTCATTCAACAAAACACAGAGAAGGAAAAAAAACTACAGACTTATCTTAATTGTTCTCCCTCTTTTCCAAAAAGTCAAAATTAAGAAGCCCCGAGGAAACGAAGAACTCTCTGTTTCAAATTACGAAGAGCATCAACATCTACTTGAATAATACCTTCAATCCTCTCAATTTTAAAAAATAAAGCTGCATGAGGATTAACAGTAGATGTTCCCATGGCATCCGAGGGATCCGAAGTGGCATATGGCAAATCCACCACCTGTGGTTGCCGAAAAATTCTGGGAGATATATTAATTAACGCCACCAACTCAAGCATGCTCGACTCAATCCTGGGAACTTCATTGGCATACAAAAACTGTGAGATCAAGCATGGAAAATATAATAGAGAATGTGGTTTACTCTCAATAGCCAACATTGTCTAAGTAATGAGATGGCCAAGATTAAATCTCACACCTGTACCAATCGCATAAAGTAACTTGGCCTATGCTAGATAGAAAATCACAACATACGTGCTTAGCATCTACTTTGCCACAATCAATTTAAATAGCAGAAAGTATTTTTGAGTCAACATGGATGAGTGAAGAATAGAACTAGATGGCCACGCCGTCAATTTACCCCCAGTTAAAACCGTAGCAATCAAGTCATCATCATACAGTAGATCACCAATCAAATTATCAAAACCTAGAAACAAATTTAAACGAGTGGTGTCAAAATGAACTACCCGACTCCACACATAGACAACTCCATAAGACACAACATCCACATTCAAAATATCATAAGTTTAATTGCAATAGAATTCCTTTACCAAATCAGAGTCGTAGTGCTTTGGGAGTAGTGAAGCTTGCAATAAAGTGTGTTCCAACAGTAAAGTATCCAATCCATGTTGTTGAAATTCGTCCAAGTTGATTGGTTGATCAAACACAAACCCAACATCCTTGAGTGTTGTCCATTTCTGTTCTGCTGCAGGAGTGTAAAACTTGAGCAAAATGGCATCATCGACATTCGATCGGATAGAAGTATGATGGTGAGGTAGGCGTACTGTCTTCCAACACTTCACCTTTATACACTTCGCAGGAGCATTAGCAGGCACTGGTGGTGGTGCAGATGCAACAGAAAGTGTGTCAAAATCCAAAGCTGATTATTCAACCATAGACATTATTAATCAGGTAACATCATAATTAGGATCCGCTATATCCTGAATTGAAATAGTGTCGGGAATATCAATAGGGGCTGTTGAAGAAGATCCAGCCCCAATGAAGCCCCTAACGGAAGTTGGATGCAGCAATAATCGACTTGAGCATTTTGTCAGAGTCACTGCCTTTTTCTCATAAACCGAAGACCAGACCTTCTCTTTGTTCTTTCCCATAGTGATGGACCACAACCAATTACTCTAACCACAACCAATTAGCAATCAATAATATGCTATCAAAAATCAACCATAAACAATCAGAAAGCAACCACAATAAAAAAATATGCAAATCAATAGATTTCAACTTCAATCGATCCAGGTCCATCAAACCAGTAGGTTCCAACCACAATTAGGCAGTGAAATTCCAATCACAAACCAGTAGTATTGAACCATAATCGATCAAATGGAATTAAACAAAAGAGGACAAAAACAATACTATTAGGATATATTTTATATATCCCTTAATTAGTTTTGACATTTTAAATTAGACACATAAGATAATTGGAATTATTATATGGATGCCGTGAATCTCTATAGTTGGCAACTCTTTGATTAATAATAGAAGTTTATTAACACACACAACTTAAAGAAACCTAGTGGAGTGTGTGCGGCAACCATAAATAGAAGGGTGTTACTGGGGCAGTGGAGGTCACATGTCTATGAACAAAAATATTGCTGGATGCGCACATGACGTGATTTTGCTGAATAATGTATTTGGTGTTGGACTCACGGTGTATTGAGTGTGCATGAGTGAGACAGTTTGGTAGAGGCTTAGTGATTTTATCAATATAGTGATTAATGTGTCCTTTGGGTGATCCATGGTGAAGTTGATTTATGAGCAAAGCGTTACACACATTTTAATTTTATGATACAGTGAAGATCATCTTTAGTGAAGTGGGTATTGGCTATTAATTGAAGAAACACCATGAATTATTTTTCTGTGAAGAAAGAGTGAGCTATGGTGGAGAGTCTCAGCTAGGTTATTTTAAGAAGATAAAAACCACAGGAAAGTCTTTCTTTTGTCTCATGTATTTTTTTGTTCAATTCTGAGTTGATTAAATACTTAAACTATTTTTATTTATTATTGTTTCGAGTGAAAGTAGTTAAAAAAAATCTCTGACGAGGTTAACATGAGTCGGTCGTGTTATCGGATGTGAAAATCTTTCACAGGTAATGAGGTTGTGAGATAGTTACAAAGATTGAGCAGTGTTACTCTAGGGTGATCTTGTGTAAATCTATTAAACTCCTGTGAAAGTTATTAATCTGGGTGAAAGCCTTGCAGACATAGGTAGAGTGTGTCGAACTACGTTACCAAATTTTTGATGTTCTTATTATTTCGTTTTTGCTTGGTTTATTTTTGTTCATGCCAACAAGTTTACAAATCAATTAACACTTTTGGTTTTTCAATTGGTATCAAAGCAAGGTCATCAAATCATAACTTGGTAGCAAGTTGGTACAAATCCTAGGTTCGCATACATGGCTACAACAGAGGGTACATTAATCACCAGACTACCACTGTTGGATGGATCTAATTATTCAGCATGAAAATCACGGATGAAAGTATTCATCCAAGCTTAGGGCACGAGAGCCTGGCATTCGGTAGTACACGGTTGGATGCATCCAATTATCACTGATAATATAGGAGAGGCAGTTTAGGAAAATCCATCTGAATGGACAAGAGTTGAAGAAGAAAGTGCACTGGGAAATTCACAAGTATCGTATGCGATATTCAGTGCTGTTGATGAAGGATGCTTCTCAATGATTTCAGCCTATAAATTGGTAAAAAAAAGTGTGGACACATTGCAAACTATTCATGAAGGGTTAAAATCTATGATAGCATTAAAACTTTAGATGTTAGCTATACGATTCAAAGAGCTGAAGATGGATGAGAATGAGACAATTGGAGACTTTAATGAAAAATTGCTAGATATAGCAAATCAGGCTCATCAACTGGGGAAGAAATACTCCAACATGAAATTAGTCAAGAAAACATTGAGATTGCTACCTCCCATATTTATTCCAAAATTTTCAGTAATAGAGAAGGCTCACGACGTTGATAATTTGTCATTGAAAAAAGTTATTGAAATTCTTACAAACTTTGAGATGAATCTTTTAAGAGATAACCAAGAAAGATGCAAAGGATTGGCACTACAAGTGGAAACTAGAAAAAGTGTGAACAGTGCGGAAGATGAATAAGATGAAAATGAAGACATGATATTACTCACACGAAAATTCAGTAAATGGCTAAAAAGAATGAAGAAGGACAAACCTGACTTTTAACAATATGGTGGAAGTTCATCAAGTAATTGTAAGTGTAAGTCGACTTGTACCATGTGTAAGTCGACTTATGCTTGCTCGGTACTGATAAGTCTCCTTGTTCTCCAGTGTAAGTCGACTTATGGATGTCCAGTATCGTTAGATTGTTAGAGTAGTGCCCTAAAGGCAATCCCCTTTAGCG
>JANJEY010007062.1:0-10682 GCA_024703695.1 Erythroxylum cataractarum
CCGAGATATAATTTAATATCCCGAACCCGTCCCAATTACTAAAATACCCTTTCCTATAGGAGGTGGGATGTTACACAATATGTCATAGATCACTCCTGTATAATATTCAAGCATGTAATACATATGTGCTCAGTAGCATTATTCATCAAGATAACCATACCATCAGATGTGCACTCACAATAACTGATCAAGTTAACCTTGAGGACTTTTACATGTATCGCTACCATTTATTTCATCTTACATAAGTATGTTCTCAATTAATTTAGCAATATAAGATACGTAACCATCACGAAAATCTAATTTCAGATCCAATGATATAATCTTATATTAATCGTAAGCTCTTAACACAATAATTAAACAACAATTCCAATTCCAAGTTTAAACTCTCAAGGTAATAGTAAATTTTGGTTTTTTTTTATAACTTTGCTTGTACACTTTAAATTTTGTCATTTCTACTTGTATCTCTATTTTTCTCAGTCAATCCATGAAAATGTATTCACATTCACATTAATTCAAAGGTGTACAACCATAACATAATAATGATATCATATTCAATTATATAACCATAAATAGAAATATACTTAATCCATGTCTAACATATCAAACAATGTAGTATCTCCTATTTCAAGATATTAACAAATTTTCATTTTCTCATACTCTAACAGTTCATCATTCTTCTCATTGTTTCTAACAGTTCAGACTTTTAATCAATGTTCATGGATATGACTTATTTAAATGCAACTATGACTGGGGATCAATTGCCTCTACGTGCCTAATTGAACATTAATCGACACTAACAGTGTATGGCATATTTAAGATGCATGTAACTTGACACAGATTATGATAAATGCCTATGTAAAATGCTCAGCCTGGGTTATAATACAAAAATGTAAAGTACCACTCTCATAAAGCATATGCCTGAATGTATCGACGATTATTTAAGAACATACCTAACGAGGATGACACGTTAAGTCGAACGCATTACCATATTATTAGAGGCATCACATATCAAAAGCATTTCAAACATTCATTTTGAATCATTTAATTCACAATCATATTAAATCGCAAATGTCATTACACTTAAGAGTTCACATATACATTTGAAAATATGTGAGAAATGCTATTCTTAATGTATAATGACAAAAGACATCTGCAGGCACAACTGATCTTAACCACTAACTTGTGTCCAGTTGTAGTAGCTATACTCTAATTAGTCTAATTAGATCTTCTTTGAATCTGAAAATCAACATTGTAATTTTGATGAGTTTGCAAACTCAGTAAGTAAATCATCATCGATGTAGTCACTCAAGTCAGATACACAGAGATAAGTCATATCCCAATTCAACAAGTATTACATATCATTAAGTATTGAATATCACATCACATTTCATCATACCTTGTCAAGTACATCAAGTTTATCATACTTTCATAAGTATATCAGGTAAACTAACATTCCAAATCACAACACATCCTCGTTACTTTTCAACTGTATTTCAAACAATTCAATAATTCATTTCAATTCATTCATATGATACATATAAAGATGTATATGCAAATGCACTTGTGACTTTATTTTATTTTGCTTTGTTGTGACCGAGCGCCTATTTACTATCCTATATCTATTGTGGATACCGAGCTCATTTCATTTATTGCCCCGTATTCGTTGTGGATATCGAGCTCATTAATAACTAAGCCTGTGGCTCTTTATGCACAATCCTAAGCTTAAAGCTCTTTTTCAAGTTAGTCACTCCGGTCATAATTCTTTTATCTGATCATACATTTTAATGTGATGCACTTCTGTCACATTCAATTTCTTACATATTTCATATCCATTCTAGCATTTCACATTCAATTGCTCTCACATTTCATATCCATTCTTGCATTTCACATTCAATTGATCTCACTTTTCATATTGATTATGGCATTTCACATTTAATTGTTCTCACCTTTCATATTTAGCATACAAATCATACAGAAACACATATAATTGAGTTTACACGTTTAGGTTAACTCACAGTACGCTTCAAATAAGTTATTTCCTTGATTATCCGACAATGTCTGGATGTTGATGATCAACTTGTGTATCTTTATACAATACACAAATATTTCACACATCATTAAGTTTTCAATCATATAATTATTCAATCATTCACTTGTATATATATCATGTTTCAATGCATGCTCAATTGGTATTCCAAGTATGTATTAATTAACAAAGATCTTGGATGTACTTATAGGCTTTTAGATCATTTAAACTTAATAGGATTTATACTATCGTTTTGCAATTAGGTTTATACATTATGTAAGCTTGATTTATTCATTAATCATATACGTTCATATAATTATCCAATTCTCACTCACAATTACTTTATGTTCTCTAATGTTCATTTATTTATATCTAATACACATTACTCATATCTTTTGAATCATATTTACATTCATAAGAATATCTTAATCCTTTAACAACTCATAATTTCCATATTTCAATACATTGATATCGAGACAATTCATTCCTTAAGTTATGACATCAATTAACAACCTAAACTTGTTAAACCCTTAGCTAATGACTTAAGCAACAATTTAGGTTTATTTCAAGCCTAAATTAAGTCCAAATACACCAATATAAGTGATTTATCTTATGTGGTTTAACAATTACACAAAATAGAAGTTTTTCATTTCAAAGCATTTACCCACGACCATGGGAAGGAGCTAATGGAACTGTCCACGATCATGGGATGAGTGAATCGAATGTGCACTATCCATTTTCCTTCAATTTCTCTAGATTCTAACACCTTTATACCAAATTCAAAATACCTTCATAATAGTCCATTAATTATACCTTAATTATATGTCAATTCCTCATCAATTTCAGCTTCAATTCTAACTCAAAATCATTCGTTTGGTAGCTCATAAACTATTGTCTTTCATGCATGCAAAAACAAAATAGAAACTATCATTCATGCATCGTTTTCTAGCACTTATTTCACTTCAATATCACCATCAATCGATCTCTAATTTAGTCATCATCAACTTCTATCATAAGAAGCCACAAAGAACAATACTTTACTTACTTTTTTAGCTCGAATTCCACCTCAATGATCAAGCTAACCTAACCCTCCATACATGCAAGATCATCCAAGTACAAGATGGGAGTAGAATGATTTTATAAAAGGAAAAGGGATGATAGCAGATTATAAATATCTTTGAGCATAATCTTATATGGATCTTGAAGTGACTATGAACAGAAATAAAAAATAAATTTCAAAGCTGTGAGGGTTATGTGTGTATTTGGATAACGTGAAGAAGAAATAAGAATGAATTGCAACATAAAAATCTGAGGAAAGACTCTTCCTTATATGCCTATCATTAGATGAGTTAAGATAAATGTCTCCTTAAGGGCATTTGTCCTATAAGGAAGCAAGCTAAATGTCTTCTCCTTAAATGGTACACATGTCCTTCTGTTTGGTTGCCAATTGTCACTTAAATGTACTACCATTTTTCACTCAACCTCTAAGACATTTGTCATTTAATTTTCCATGCCAAATGTCATTCATTCTGTAGGCTTAGTCATCCCAATTGTCCATGTAACAACTTGTCTTGCCACTTGGCATTTTCCTATAGTAAATGTATAATTTAATTCATCATTATGTCAATTGTAACAATTAATTCCAATCGATCAGTTCTTTTCATTGGTAAACCAAAGTACTAGACATTGGAAATGAACAATCATTTTAGTTTCATACCCCGAAATATGTCAACTGAGTGCTATCTAACTCAAAATTCATATGTGTATGCTAATAGATTGCATATGAATGTAATCATCAAATTATGTCATAAATGTACGAAATTCATTCTATATGATGCAACTCATGAGCCTCAGTAATCTAAGACTTTAATCCCTCAACAAATTTAGAGACGAGATGTTACAAAAGGTCTTAAAGTGGGATCACTCCGTATGCAAATCAAGTTTTTGAAATTGAATCCCTTATCTTTTAGAATAATAAAATTTATAAACGTTAGTAAATTGTTTATTTCAAAAAATTTTAAAATAATAAAAATGATTATGCAAAATAAAAATAATAAAGCAAAAATATCAAGCCCTAACTCTATTTTATTTTTTCTGAATTGAAGCACAATTCCAATGGTATCTTCACAAACCAATCATATAGGACAATTCTTTTTAACAATTTGGAAACTCTTCCTTAGACTAACATTGTTTGGTTTAACCATCATTTACCATGAGCTCTCATCTCTATGGCTTATAATGAATGATAAACTACCAACTGTAGATAAACCAACAAAATTTATGAACATCACAAATTGGTGTATTCTTTGTAAAAATACTGCAGAAAACACAAAACACTTATCCTTTCAATTTAGTTTTGTTGCAGAAATTTGGAAAATAGTGATGCATAGATGCTTTATTCCTGATGCCTCAATTCACTTTAACAATCTCAAAATTTGGTATTCTAATATTAAACATCCAAAAAGAACAATTAAATTGTCCTTTTGTTTTTCATTTTCTTCTCTAGTTACAACTATTTGGGATGAAAGGAACAATCACATTTCTTAGGAAATGTTGGCCCCTAAATTTTTTTATTTATTTTATTAAGCATGATTAGATTTATTTTGGGGTCTTGCTAGATTAATGTATGTTGGAGTTAATTAGCATGTTAATGTTAATGAGATTATGTTACATAGGTGAATTGAACAAAAGTTAAAGTGATAAGTTGCATAAGGGGTATTTTAGGGACATAACTTAAGTGGGATGGCTTTAAGGCTTTGAAGGAGGGCCAAAATGGACATTGTGCATTCATTAAGGGTATAAAAGGGAGAAGAAAATACTTGTCTTACATTGGAGGAGAGAGAAAACAAAAATTGGAGAAAAGAGAGGAGAGAGAGTGTCATGTAGGAGAAAAGGAGAGAAAGAAAAGAGGGCTAAGCTAGGTTTCAACTTTTCTTAACCTTCAAGAGAGATTTTGGGGTTGAGCAAGAAGGGAAAAAGGAAGAGAAAGATTAGAGCTTCCATTAGAGCTAAGAAATCCATTGATTGGTGGAGATTTAAGGTAAGTTTGTGTTTTGATATTTGGATTTTTGGATGGATTTTGGTTCAAAGAGCTTAGGAAATGTATGGGTTTAGGTATTCTAGGGTCAATTTTATGAATATATTTTTTTGGGTAGTCTAATTTGAATTCCTTTTGATTTGGGATTTTTGTCAATGTTGAAGAAAGTCAATAGAGGCAAGAGGAGAGACATCCTCGAGCAAGTTTCAAGCAAGGAAACCAAGGTGGGTGACATTTTTATAATTGAGTCAATAAGCTATTAACGTCTCTTTCAAATAAATGGAATTAAATGATTTCCAACTACCTTTAAATTGTGCATTTATTATTCTTTAAAATGGTTTGAGAGTGTGTCACATGTTTTTGTATATGAGTTTTGTGAATGAATTTTTAGTGATATGGGAATGATTTCAAATTGCTCTATAATTGTTTTATTTGTGGCTTTTGAATGTATTCGGAAATGGTGATATTCTTGGTGTAGAATTTTTGGTTGTGGAATTATGAAATGATTTTGAAAGAATAGCAAGTATATGAAATAGTACATGCTCATGAAAGACAAGATGTCAAAATGTGCCATTTGGGCAAATGATTTGCAAGTTATGAGATGCATGATTGTGTGAGTTTGTGGTGGTCCCCTAAGTATGTCAAGTGCATTTATCTAAAGGCTTCTCCCACCTGCCTGCTAGTGGCATAGAGCTCCCTCACGGACTCCCATAAGTTCACGGCTACGCAAGACCATTTTGTGAGATTGTGATGGTTTGTTCTATTCACGGCTATACAGGACCTGTTGGGAAATGTATAGTACGTTCTGTACGGATCCACCCAAACTATTGTAATATGCTTATGTGTTTACATATGTTGAAAAATTGATGAATGTTTGACATATGTGAATTGTGAATTGGCTTGACAAGTTGAGAAATATGTGCTTTATGGATTTTTGTGAAAAATTGCTATGATCATGAAGGTTTTCAATGATTTCTGCTTATTTACTGATTATAAAACTATTATCCATGAGCGTTAAGCTCACCCCACTCCATCCCATCCACAAACAATGAGCAAGATATTGAGTGATCGAGTCGAGCATCAAGGCATCACTCCAATTTGCACATTTTGCTCTTTTGAAGTTATATTTTGTAAAAACAATGCTTTAGTTGCAATTTGAGAAATTGTTGTTTTTGTAAAGTTTGTATTTTGAATTATGTTGCAAGGTGGCTCGAAATGCCCATTAAAGTGTTGTAACACTTTTCTTTTGATATGAATGAAATACATATACATTCTGTTTGTTTATGAATTTCCAAAGTCTTTATATTGCATTTTTTAAGCTTTTCATGGAGGTAGGATTTGTGTTCTGACTTCAGAGAAAAATTTGGAATAATTTAGGATGAATTTGACTAAGTTGTCTTTATGGAAGTTGAAGATGACTTTTCTAGCTTTCCAACGATATAAAGTTTTTAATTTTTAGATATTGCAGTGGAAAGTTATGTTCATTAAGTTGTGATGTCGTATAGGATGTGTGTATAGGACAACTATGGAGAATGATGTTTAATTGTGGTTTTGATGAATCAAATGGGATGAGAATTTAGACTTTTATGTGATAAATTTGGTGTTTGAATTAATATGAAGTGAGTTTGCACTAGAAGAGTTGAATTTGAGAAGATAATGAGTGAATATGATGTTAATTTGGATGTAGGAAGCGTTGGAGGGGCTTTGGAGGGGTTTGGGAAGGTCCGTTAAACGGACCTTATCGGGTCAAAAAATGACCCCCAGCCTCACCAATGTCTGTTTAATGGACATGGATGTCCGTTAAACGGACCTTCTCAGTCAAAAATGGCTTTCAACCTCGACAATGTTCGTTAAACAAACATGGATGTCTGTTAAACGGACATTTATGGGAAAGCTTAAGTAAATTGCAATTTTTGAACTCTTAAATGGACAAATCTCAGTTTTTGATCTTCATAAAATTTTTAGATCTTGAAGTCTACTTTCAAATAGTCTAAGAACTAACTCAATATGTCACATTTAGAAAACGTTATGGCAAACGCGCCAAAACAGGTACAAAATGATTAAGGACATAAACATGTTGGATTCTTTTGACCATAACTCCCTCATCTGAACTCTGGATGAAGTGATTCTTAAAGAAATAGATTCCTAAGACATGTTTCTATCTCTCAATATAAATTTGTATCTTTTAGAGTTGATTTGAAAAATTTTGCGTTAGAGAAAGTGAGGGTTCGGTTGGGAGAGTATGATTGAGGTATGAACACACTTTTGTTTTTTTGCATATCTTGAGAGGTAATGCTTCGATTAAGATGATTCTTTCTTCAAAACAAACTAGAAACTTAGAGCTACCATTATTGTGAAGAATTCAAATTATGATTTTGGTGATTGACTAGTGTGGGCTCACCACCCTTGCGAGATGACGGCCAAAGAGGGTTCTTTGGAATAACCCTACAGGTTTATAAACTCAAGGTTTATGACTTCAGATGTTGGGCTCCGGAAACGAGGTCCAACAATAAATGATAAAAAAGTTTCCTTTAACCAAGAAAAAAGGATTTAGCTACTCATAACAGGATTGAAAATAAAAAAATAATAAAACATAAAGTCTCCATCCCTAGTCTTTCTCTAATAATTCGAAAATATTTAAAAGAAAGTGCAGAAACGTTACCTCCGAACTACTGAAAATCTACAGAAAATGTAAACTATGCTAAATAAAAAGGCGATGTAGAGAAAATCAGAAGAAGAAAGTGTAGAAAAAATGTAAACTACTCCTAAAGGTTTACAAAAGCCAAAAGAAGAATGCTAGAAATGTAAAGCTACTCCTAATGAAAAATCTGCAAGGAAATATGCGGAACAACTATCCTAAAAACAAAAGATGACGTGAATAGTAACTTTCTTCTCCTTTTATACTTTTCCAATCCCTCTTCTCTTCTCTCTTTCGTGATTTTTAGCAGATAGTCCTTATCCCCACTTCAAGATGTTGATCTCCATTGATAAGATAGCAATATGTTCTTCAAAGATCATGAAAATCTTGGATTTGAATTTTGAAAACAGATCTACAGATAATTTCCATCCTTGCATGTGCCCACGCTTAGTCACTGAATTTTCCTGTCAATCTAGAATTTTTGGATTTTTTTGTTTCTTTTGCATCTTTTGATTCAATTCCGTCTCTAAAGTGTTGAAAATCACCTGAAAATAATTAAAGGACAATTCCATTAATTTTGGATCATAATTTTCACATATTAAAGAGAATTAAATAGAAAATAAGTGCAAAATAACAACTTAACAAATTATCCCACACTAAACCTTTGCTCGCCCTCGAGCAAACATGTCATCCTACTACACTCCATCAATTCACCCTTCATAAGATTAAGTGCACACAATCCATTAACTTGGAATAAAAAGACTTAAATTGCAACATACATTATGATCACTTTTCACCGATACATACAAACAAAGTCAAAATAAGACATTTTTGTTTAAAGGTAAGTATGAAACCAAAGTGAATTCTTCTCACAGATTTGTCTCTCACACTCAAGTGTTTAAGGTGAAAGTGTTTCTCTCAAATCTCCCTCTAACAGGTTGCACTACCATAGGCTTGCAAATTCACCAGTTATCATTCATTCGGATTGCATGAGCTAATACGTCATAAGGACTTTATTAAGGGTTGTAATGGGGCTAGGTTTAAAGGTAAGGTAAAAATGGCAAAGGGTTAATCACAAGCATTCACAAAGTACCAAGTAAAAGGGACACTCGAATTAAAATTATGAGATAGATACATGAATACAAAGGACTACAACTACTCATACTAACTAATGCTACTATACTTTATTCTTTTTCTTTTTTCTTTTTTTTCTTGATTTTTCTTTTCTTTTTCCTTTCTTTACCTTTTTCCCTTTTCTTTTCTTTTCTTTTTTTTACTTGGCTAAGAATAAGGGAGAGCAATAAAAACAAGAGAAATTACTAGTAGCATAATTTAATAAACACATTAGTAGAAGCATCTATAAAAGTATCTCAGAATAAAATATACAACAAAAGTCCTAAATTACTTAATACTTCATTCAACTTGTGATAAGGTAAGGCTAACGGGGTTTTGGGGTTTTAATATAAGTTGATTGATTGAAAAACAAGGTTAAAGGCTCAAAAATGTTTGCAAAGGGAAAATAATTAGGTGGGTCATTTTTAAGCTAAAGAGTTTAAAAACAAAGAAGGCCTTAATCATTTATATATCCCATGTAATCAAACAAATTCAATCAGGTTCAGTATAAGTTTTTAAGGTAAACATGACTAGAGGAGCATTACATAATACAAAGAAATAGAATGACATAAAGATGATTCGTTGGACCCCGTTTTTGGAGCCCAACAATCGGAAAGCATTCATAAACGTGAGTGTATTAACCTGTAGGGTTATTTCCATGGAATCTCTTTAGCCATCATCATTTCATCGTCATTCTCAAAACATCTCAAAACATATAGTGCTAGCCCACACAGTGAAATCACCAACATCACAATTTGAATTCTTCAAGAAAATTTTAGCTCTATGTCTCTAGTTTATTTTGAAAGAAGAACCAACTCAATCAGAGTTTTATAGATTAAGATATGGTTGAAAATCCAAAGTGTGTTCATAACCCTGTCATGCTCTTCCAACCAGTCCCTCATTTTCTTTCCATCAATCTTTCTGAAATCAACACCAAAGGCTACAAATTTTTTTGGAAAGATAGTTAAAGGTCTTGGGAATCTATTGCTTCAAGAATAACTTCATTTGGAGGTTAAGTTATGAAGTTATGGCCAAAATAATCAACCATGCTCATGTCCTCAATCACATTGAACCTATCTCGGGACAATTGGCATAACTATCACTAAAGATGTCAGATTAAGATTTTCTTTAGATGGTTATGAAGAGGACTTCTACATATATAACTTTTGTGAAGAACTTGAATGATATTTTGTCATTTGGAGGGTGTTTGACCGTGTGATCTAACACGAACAGACCGTATAACTTTCAGGTGAAATTGAGCTTCTACGCTAGAAAAACACAACCTGTATGAATTTCACATGGGCAGATCGTGTAACTTTCAAGTGAAATGAAAATTTTCACTCTCCAAGACCCCTTAAATGGATCCTAAAACCATCCTAACATCTCTTTTACTCATAATCTTTCCATATCGAACAATTCTAGTGCGATATCACTCCGTATACTCTAATTATTTGGGATACACATCATATGCAACATTGCCTACTAAAACAATCATATCTCTCCACTTTGATATGAAAAAATTGCATACTTTATACCTCTAAAAATATAAGAGCATAAGCTACGACTTTCATGAAGACAACTTTGTCTAATTCATCCTATATTAATACAAATTTTCTCCTGAAGTTAGAAAACACATTTTACCCTCATGAAAAACTTGAAAATTTACCTAACTTCACTTCCTCTATTGCAATATCATTTATAACAATTCCAACTACCATTTGGTATTCGTCAAACTCTCAACCGCAATTCATTTGACTCTTCATATTCAACTTGTTGGCCCTCATATTTTTTTCTCTAGTTAAACATGATTTAAATGAATTTTGAGGTTCTGATGGATTTAATTATTTTGGGAGTTATTATTATGGTAA
>JANJEY010007081.1:0-10681 GCA_024703695.1 Erythroxylum cataractarum
CTGCACTAGCATTCAGTAAGACAGCAAAAGTATAGTCATTTGGTTTAACATCTTCCTGCAGCATTTCTGAAAACAAACTGAATGTTTCTGAAAACCACCCATTTTGTAAAAAAAACAGACATGATTGCTGTCCATAATACAACATTTTGACTTTGGAGCCCATCAAAAACTCTCCTAGCGCAAGATATCTTCCCACATTTCCCATACATGTTAATCGTTGTACCGTTGATATACACATCACTTCCAACATCACTTGTTATCATCTTACCATGAACTTGCAAACCTAATTTTAAATCTTTAAGTGAAGCACAAAGACCAAAAGCAACACTATCCCAGTTCATATACTCACCAAGCATCCTCTTTAAGATCCCCAAGCCTTCCCTTAGATACCCATGTTTCACCAGCCCACTCAAAACTGAATTATAGGCAAAAATATCATTTCCTGGCAATGAATTGCAAACCGACAGTGCATCTTGGATACGGGAACACTTTGCATACATATACACGAGAGCTTTCCTAGCATATTGATGAAACAACAATCCAGACTTCAACACAAACCCCTGCCTACCATCATCAACTCTCCCGCCATCAGAACAAGAAGAAATCACAGTAGCAAAATATACTCATTAGGCCTCGCACTACCCTCCAAACGCATATCCTTTAGCAACACAATGACATCCAACGACAACCCACGATGCAAGTACCCAACCATCAACGCACCCCAGGACACCACATTCCTTGCACGCACACGACCAAACAGGTTACGGGCATTCCAGACCTCGCTGCACTTTGAGCAAAAAATTATCAAAGAGTTGGCTTCATACGTGTTCTCCTCGGGAGTTGGATTCGACACGATCAAAAGGGCATGCACCAATTTTCCAATTTTCAGGTTTTTGGTCTCTGCTGATAAATAGTAAGAGTAGTTTCAGATGGTCTTGGACAGAGAAGGCTATTCTCGCTAGCTTTAACATTGCTTTGAGTGATACTCCAAGTCCAAACGCGCCATAAAAGTCCGTTCTTTACATGAAAAAAAAGCACAATACTGGAATGTGCATATGACTTTTGTATTCCAAAGAACACAGTCCATGAACTCCTACGACACAAGGAGGACATACTAGGACTACTTACCTAGAATGTAATGCCTCTTAGCTGAGATGGGTAGGAATTATTTAATACAATAACTGCCTTCCAATTCTAGCGGGGCCAACTTCGTTAGACAACAGACTACGCCCACCGTTTTTGGTGGCTACGGAGACTCTGTTCGTTGATCGGCATGCAACAATTAAGGATGGTGTTAAAATAAAATTATTTTAGTATAAGTGTATAACTAAAATGATATGATTTGATAATATAACGGCAATGGTAGTTATTAATAATTAATATTGAACTGGATAATCCTAACTCAGTCTAGCAAAGTTAGTTTAAGTGCGCTATTTCTCCTGAGATAAGGTCATGAAATGCAATTTAAGATTGTATATCTTATCCTGAATTCTCTATCAATCCCAATTTGTTGGGTACATTTGGGAGTTATTACTAATCCTGTTACTTGTTGATTAGTGATTACTAATCCATCCACAATTGGGATAAACCATTATCTATAAATATGCACCACCTCTGAAAATTAACACACTTACGTGATCTTTTCCAATTCAAAGAAAACAAAAATGCAAGGTCTGAAAGTGGAAAGCAACGACATGGAGACTTACCCGCCGGGTGTGAGGTTCTTACCCAGTGACATAGAGGTGCTTCATTATTACCTTAAAAATAAATTAGAGAAGAAGCCATTACCTTCGGCTAATATTAGAGACGTTGATATATACAAGTTTAATCCTGAGGACTTGGCGGGCATGTACAAGCCTACTTGTGATAAACCTGAAGAATGGTACTTTTTCACTCCAAGAGATAGAAAGCACAAGAATGGCAAGAGACCAAATAGGAACGCAGGAGATGGGTTTTGGAGAGCCACCGGAGCAGATAAAGAAGTGAAGATGAAAGGCAAGGTTATTGGATGGAAGAAAGCTTTGGTGTTTTACTTCGGGAAACCTCCTAATGGCGAGAAAACCAGTTGGATTATGCATGAGTACACGCTCAGAAATGCTCCTCCTTCCTCAACGACTGGTTCTGATGATATAAAGGTATTTTACTTGTTAATCATTCTCTATCCTTTTTAATTTTTTAGTAATTATTAGCGATTATTCATCTTCTTGTTATTATTTTTTTTCCTGCAGCTTGATGTTTGGGTCTTGTGTAAGATACACAAACACACCCGAAAATCTGATACTAAACGAGAACAAGACACATCCGGAAACAAGTCTCTGTCCAAATTCCAGAATCAGTCGAGTGAAAACAGTTTCTTAGAACGACAACAGCCAAATTTGATGGAAGAAAGTAGTAGCAACTACACTCAAGTTGAGGCTCCTCCTGTACTACTTCCTGAATTTCCTGGACAGTACGAAGAAGAAAAAATGCACCTTCCTGAATTTTCTGGACTGCTCGAAGAAGACATGTTACTTATTGACTTTCCTGAAGATTTGTCGCTTCCTGAGATATTCTACACGCCTTAAAGATTCAGAATACAATCCTGTCTCGTTAGCTTTTAAACTGCCATTGTAATTCAAACCTTGAGCTCCTGTATAGACAAAACGAACTTGTACATGCATGTGTAAAATGCTAATGAAAGTACTCTTTTACTGTAAACGTGGCAACTGCAAGTGTTTGGCTGATTTAGAAGTTTGGGTTTGTTAAGTCAGTTGGAGTTGGCGGGAATATGGTTGTTAGTCAAATCGATTGGGAATATTGAACAGAAATAACCGCCGTCGTCCCGTCTGTGTCTGTTCAACACTTCAACGTTTTAAAGAATAGCCAAAATTTCTTTTCTTTAATTTCTAAAATTGAAAATAAAATATATTTTTTAAAGATAAAATTATTGAATAATTTTTAATTTATTTATTTATGAAATATAATTAATATTACAAATTCATCTTTTATAAATTTATAATTTTAATTATTATAATATTATTTTTATTGTCAAAATTAAGAATTATTATAATAAAAAATTCTTTTTTCTTTAGTGGTGCCTATATTACTTGTAATTCAATGGTAATTATTAATATTTTATTAATTAACATACTTTTGTTTATACGATTTAGATTCTTATATTTAGTATCCATTTGATATATTATAAATATATATTTACTTTAATTTTTTTCCTAAGTGATGATTATAATATTTTATCATTAATATCATTATTTGTTATATATATATAATGAGGATAGTTGAGTAAAAATTAAGTTTCTCAAAATTAGACTTATTTTTACAAATTACAATTTAAATTAGTTAAATTTTGCTAAATTTTTTACTTTTAATTATATAAATTTTTATATGATAAAAATGCTAATAAAGTAGTTATACTTCTACAATTTTTTAAAGGGCGTATAAAAATTTATTTGTTAATTAAATTATATAACACGGTATATTAAAGAATTATTTTATAATTTTAAACAATTACTCAAAGTAATATCCATATTAAAAGAATCAAGGTCGCGTTAAATTCATTCGTGACTCGCGTAGTTGATGATGAACTCCGAAAGAATCAAGATTCTCGCTCGCAACTTCAGTGTGTCGGTTTGAGCCAAATTTTGGGCCTAAACAGTCCTTGATAGGTGCACACGCTAGGCAAGAACGTCAATGCTCAGCAGGCTAGACCCCAGGTGTGCCAGGCCAAGCGCGCCACCTAACCTCTTTTGCTTTGAGTTGTTTTGCTACTTTTTTTTTTCCGATTCAGACAGTATTATTTTATCTATTAAAGCCCAAGATGTTGGCCCACCTTAAAGTTATTTTGACAATTATAAATAGTTGCCTTGACATTAATTTTAAGGTTACACTTTGATAATTTGAGAGCTTGGTGAGAAATTTCTTCAAGTTCTTGTTGTTCCACGAACTCTAACTTTACTTACTAATTAATCTCAATTGTAGCGTATTGTTTGGTTCAATTTTTTTTTGTTTACTACTTGGTCTAGGTTGTTTGGACAATTGCGACTCTTGAGGTCTAAAAAAGTATCGAAAACTTTGTGTATCTAATTTATTTAAAAATTGTCAAATCATATCAAAATTAATCTCGTTCTGTGCGTGCCACTTCTTTGGTAAGTGATATTGATACCGTATAATATTAGACATAAATTCGGGATCAACGGTATTTACGACATTGCGCTTGAGTGCGTGAGATGGAGAAAGTAAATGGGTTTGACTTGTGTACCTACTAAGACAAAGAGTATGTAAAGGAATCGAAACACTGAAGAAAAATGACTTGAAAAATGGCTACTTACTTTATGCAGTGATTGTACAATATTATATACACATTTACAAGAGTCAATCATTGCTTGTTCTATGCCTAAAGACCAGCTATTACGGCTATTACGGCTATCCACATGTATTGCTAAATTATCGGTGAGAATAGTTCCTAATACTCCCCCTCAAGTTGGCGAGTGAATGTTATGAAGTCCCAATTTGTTGCGCAACGTTGTAAATTGATCCTTTCCCAGAGCCTTTGTGAATATATCAGCGAGTTGGTGACGTGTTGGTACATATGATGGACTGATCATCCCTGATTGCAACTTTTCTCGAACAATGTGGCAGTCTATTTCAATGTGTTTCGTACGTTCATGAAACACAGGATTAGCTGCAATATGTAAGGCTGCCTGATTATCACAATATAGAGGTGCAGGGGCTGTCAATGACACTTTCAAATCTTGAAGAATGTACTTTAGCCAAGTTAGCTCTAAGCAAGTGTTCGCCATGGCTCGATACTCGGCTTCTGCTGATGATCGAGAAACATTTGTTTGTTTCTTAGATTTCCATGATATGAGTGAATTTCCAAGAAATATACAATAACCGGTCACTGATCTTCTCGTGGTACGACATCCACTCCAATCAGAATCACAAAAAGCCTTTAAGGAGAGATTGTTGTTGGAAGACAAGAGTAAACCTTGACCTGGAGTTCCTTTGATGTATTTAAGCACTCGGATTGCAGCATCCCAATGTGGTTTACGTGGTTGTTGCATAAACTGGCTCAACGTCCGAACTGAGTAAACAATATCAGGCCTTGTGACAGTAAGGTAGATTAACCTTCCAACAAGTCTTCTATACTTAGTTGGATCATGTAGTAAAGCCCCATCTGTAGGTGTTAATTTTAAGTTCTGCTCCATCGGAAAGTTCTCCGGACGAGCACCTGTAAGTCCTGTATCCTCCAAAATATCCAGTGCATATTTCCTTTGAGACATAAAAATTCCATTTTTGGATCGAGAAAACTTAATTCCCAAGAAGTATTTCAAGTCACCTAGATCCTTGATGCGGAAATGCGTGAGTAGACGTTCCTTGAGAGATCTTATTTCACTGGGATCATTGCCTGTTAGGAGAATATCATCTACATAAATGAGTATAGCAGTGAATGAAGTACCGTGCGCCTTTGTGAAAAGGGAGTAGTCTGCTTTGGATTGTTGATAACCGGCCTGTTGAATGGTATCTGAGAATGTGGAAAACCAATTTCTGGAAGCCTGCTTTAAACCATAAAGCGACTTGTTGAGCCGACACACAATGTTCTCCCCCTGTCGGTGAATGCCTGGAGGCAGTTGCATGTAAACAGTTTCATGTAAATCCCCGTGAAGGAAGGCATTTTGCACGTCTAGTTGATGAGTGATCCAATTTCTGGCAGCAGCAACTGTGAGGAGGCACCGGAGGGTGGTGAGTTTGGCAGTAGGAGAAAATGTTTCATGGTAATCGACCCCTTCAACTTGGGTGTAGCCTTTAGCGACGAGGCGTGCCTTATATCGCTCAATGCTGCCATCAGAATTATATTTAATTTTGTAAACCCATTTGCAGCCGATGGGTTTGTGACCAGGGGGAAGGGGAACCAAACTCCATGTATGATTTTGTTCTAATGCGGCCAGTTCTGCAGTCATAGCCTCCACCCAATTCGGATCCATGATAGCTTGAGTATATGAAGTGGGTTCTTTGTGAGCTGTAATGGTAGCTAGGAAAGCACGATGAGGGGAAGACAAACGAGAATAAGATAAAAAGTGTGAGAGAGGATACCGCGTACCTTGCGATGGACTTGAGCCTGAGGGAAAATGAGTGGCTGGGGCGTCAACATCGTAGTCATCATGCCATACCGGAGTGAACTTAGGACGAATGGATCTGCGCAAAGGCGGAGGTGGAGATGGGCAATGATCAGATGGGATAAGCATGGGTTCAGATGAAGAAGAAGAAGGAGAGTCAACTTCAGGTTCATAGGAAGATGTTGTCTCAACAGGTTTGGTAGACTTAGCTGGATGTAGAGTAAAAGAGGGTAATGGTATATCGATGGCCAGGTTTGGCAGAACAGACTCAGTGGGTTGTGGAATGGGATGTTGTGAGAACGGGAAAGTATCTTCATGAAATGTAACATCCCTACTGACAAGAAAAGTTTTGGAAGTTAAGTCATAGAGTTTGTAACCCTTTTGATTGGTAGGATATCCTACAAAGACACATCTTTGGGCGCGAGGTTCAAATTTGTGTGTGGGATGAACTACTGTGGCATAACACAAACAACCAAAAACTCGTAAATGAGTGAGTGATGGTAGCTTGTGATAGAGCAACTCGAAAGGGGATTTATTTGACAAGACAGGTGAGGGAATACGGTTGATAAGGTACACCGCTGTTTGGACACATTCTCCCCAAAAGGTGAGAGGTAAGTGTGAATGATAAATCAATGCACGTGCAACTGTGAGGATATGGCGATGTTTACGTTCAACTACTCCATTTTGTTGTGGAGTATAAACACAAGTGCGTTGATATTCAATTCCATGAGATTGAAAATAGTTGCGCATGCAAAGAAATTCAGACCCATTATCAACTCGTACAGATTTAACATTTGCATGAAATTGTGTATGTGCAAATGTAATGAATGATTGCAATAAAGTTTGTGTTTCAGATTTGTGTTGCATGAGAAACACCCATGTACATCGAGTGAAATCATCTACAATGGTTAAGAAATACCGTGCCCCTGAGTGTGTTGGAACTTTATGAGGACCCCATATGTCACAATGCAACAATTCAAATGGACTATGAGTTGATATTGAACTAGTAGGAAAAGGCAATCTGGTCTGTTTTGCCATGGGACAAACAGTACAATTATTGTGGAAAGAGACACTACTAGATGGAAGCAAAGAAGAAAGCAATTTAAGACGTGAAAGTGATGGGTGGCCGAGACGCAGATGCCACAAATCTGGAATTTTAGACACTTGAAAGGTCTTTGGAGTCTGTATGAGTCGAGACATATAATACAAACCACCGCGTTGTTCACCCGAGCCAATCATCCTCCCCGTAGCCAAGTCCTGCAAAATACAACCATGTGGAAAAAAAATGACGCAACAGTTTAAGGCAGTAGTTAATTTGCTAGCAGACATGAGATTGAGGTGGAAAGACGGGACACACAAAACGTTGTTAAGTGTTATGTCATGGTTAAAAGAAACCGTACCAGTGGTGGTGATTGGTGCGGTGGAACCAGTGGGTAAATTTACTAAGGAAATTGTTGGGGATTTTGTGTGTGTAAGTAGAGTTGGATCAGATGTAATGTGGTCAGTGGCTCCATTATCTAAAATCCAAGGCTTTGTGGATGCAGAATTGACTAAAACATTAGAGAACATAGACAGACCTGTAGCATTTGCATATATGTCATTGTTACCAGGTTTGGAGTTTTGATTCATCATGGAAATAGCCTTGGCGAGTTGTTGAAGCTGCTCAGTTGAAAAACCTTGCACTAATATGTTGGAGTTATCGTCTCCCTCTTGTGCCAGTTGAGATGAATCTGCCATATTAGTAGCTGGAGAAAAATTGTGTCCATGCCCTTTAGGACCACGCTGTTGTTGATGATGACGATTGTTTTGAACTCCCTGATTGTTGGGAACCCATGTTCCATTTTTAATCCTGCATCTATCCTCAGTGTGGCCCTTTTTGTCACAAAATTTGCAGTGAAATTTCAAAGTACGACACTCTTCAACTGTGTGGCCTGATCTGGTGCAATGTTCACAATATTTGTCTTTGGAGGCCTTCGAATTGTTATTTGCTCGACCTCGTACTGCAGCAGCGATGGAGAAATTCTCGGTGGTTTCAGATGTCATTTGTCGTTGAGTTTCTTCTTGAACAACAAGAGAGTAGGCTTGACGAACATTGGGTAGTGGAGACATCATGAGTATATTGGTGCGAACTAGCTTGTAAGTCTCATTGAGACCCATGAGAAATTGCATCAATCTGTCTTCTTCTCTTTGGTCACGGTGTGCCTTTATCTGATTACAAGTCAGAAGCGCGCGATGTATCTCCAACTCATCCCAAAGAGCTTTAATTTTGGTGAAATATGATGAAACAGACATATTACCTTGAGAGATGGTAGCTATGTTCTTTTGAATCTGAAAAATCGCCGGAGCATTCTTTTGTGAGAACTGATCACGGAGATCTTCCCAGACTTGTTTAGCAGTTTTTGCATGGACCATTCCTTCTGCTAAGTCTGATTCCACCGAGTGTGTCAACCATGATAGAATCATGCTATTGCATTGATTCCACAAGGAAAATTCTGTCGACTCTTCTATTTGTGATGGAGGCTCAATCGAGCCATCGATGAAGCCAATCTTGTTTTTTGCTGTGAGGGCGTGGATCATGGATTTGCTCCATGATTGGTAATTGGCACCGTTTAATTTGTTTGGGACAAGCATGTGTCCAGGTTGGTCTGAAGGATGAACATGGTATGGACTTGATGAATCAGTGTTGAATTTCACAAGAGTTTTGTTTGATGAAGATTGGCCTTCAGTTGCCATTGCCAAAGGAGAATGAAGACTGGGTTTTTTTTTAAGGCACCAGGAACAGCGCTTTGATACCATGTAAAGGAATCGAAACACTGCAGAAATATGACTTGAAAAATGGCTACTTACTTTATGCAGTGAGTGTACAATATTATATACACATTTACAAGAGTCAATCATTGCTTGTTCTATGCCTAAAGATCAGCTATTACGGCTAGTATTCTATGCCTAAAGACCAGCTATTACGGCTATTACAGCTATCCACATGTATGGCTAAATTATCGATGAGAATAGTTCCTAATACATATGAGCGCGGGGTGGGACAGCTCGTACTCGACCCGACTTCAACTATGGTTTAATTAAGTCGACCACTTTTAATTCGAACTAAAATTAGAGTGGGCTAAAATTGACATTATTAATACAAAATCTGAAATTAATTAATAAATAAAAAGAATTTATTAAAAGATTAAAATATTTATTTTTAAAATAATTAGCAAGGTTTTAAAAATTGATCCAGAAGTTAAACAAGTAAAACAAGAAGTTTAAGATTTAAACGGTATTAGGCCATCATAAAACATGTTGGACATTAAATAAAATTAAAAAATTTGAAATACAATTGAAAGAGATTGTACTTATTTATTAAAGATTTTGAAATTGAATTAAAAATATATTATTAAATAAAAATAAAGATAATTAATGATGATAAAATTGGGCATCAAATTTGATCTAATTTAAAATTAAATAACTAAATTTAGATTTATTAAAATTTAGATTATACCTTAAATAATTCGAATAATTTAAACAAAAAATTTAATTAAAATAATATTATTTAATAAATTCTTACGATTTTCACACGGATCATAAGACCAATCATTTTCATACCGCTATCTTCAATTCCACAGCAATAATATGGCGCCAAAACAAAAGAGTGGCTGACATAGTTTGGACCGACAAAGCCAAATTAATATTATCTGCTCTCCGTTCTCTATCAATTTCTGTGGACGCAAACACTATTCGTATCCACACAATGCCAAAAAAGGCAGATTATTAGCCAAAAAGTATCTCTGAATCCTCACTCTTTAAATATTATATATATATATATATGTCAATAATTTTAAAACTGGATCGAACCGGTTGCTTTAACCAAAATAATTATAAAATATGTCCAATTTATATTTATAATATGTATGAAAAAATTTAGAGTTAGGTGTGATTAGACGTAAGATTTTTAATGAATTGATTTATAATATAATAAAATATAAATAATATAATTTTAAAAAATTATTTTTTTTAAAAAAACAAAAAATTTATAATATAATACAGTGAAATATTATTTAAAAAAAATATTTATAATATAATATAATTATATGCTATTTATTATTTTATATTTTATCGTAAACCTCTTAAACGGGAAGTAACTTATTTTTATTTCTATTGTAATAAGTATCGATCAAACTTGATTAATAAGTAGACAAGTTTCTTGAAAAAAACCGGCTGGTTTTCTTAAAAAAACCGGTTAAGTAATGAAAATCTGTTAGTCAAACATGTGGGACCCACGAGCAGCGGGGCTTGCGTGGGAGCGAGACCCACAAGCAGCAATTTATAGCACACGTATGTATTTAAGCTCTTTGGACAATTTAATTAATTAAGCATATTTTTTAAAATTTTATATTATTTATTTATTTATTATATTTTAATCAAAAAATTGTTTTAAATAATATTATTAAAAATAAATTTCTAATTTTATCCTTAAAAATATTAAATTTATTTAATTTCACTAATAAATTATATTTATCAAAATTTAGGTTATTTATTTATCTCCTTATACTTTAATTGAAAATTTTTAATTA
>JANJEY010007127.1:0-10677 GCA_024703695.1 Erythroxylum cataractarum
CTTTAGTGATATATTAACTTTCTCCATGTTATATGCAAATAAAATTCTTCAAAAATTAGTATTTAGGTTTCGAATCCCCTTAAACCCTCAATAGATTGGTATTTAATTATGCAATTTTTTCTTGATTTATTGGACCATGGAGATTCATATAGTATGCTAATAGCTGATCGTTAGTCTATTATCAACAAATTTTAAGGTTTTCATCTGAATTACTCAACTTAATGTTTATAGGATTGCTTAACCGAATTGTAAATCCTTATATTAGGTTTTACCCTAATCTAGAAGATTTATTTCATACTATCTCTAGGGATGCAATTAACTCCTTCCTATTACGGTAGATCTATTTATTAATAGGATCTCTCAACTTCTATATATGAAATCGTATTATGATCTATTATTCTTGGGTCTATTAGAACATAAATAAAACACATTATCATGTCACAATATAACAATCAAACCAATTGTATTAATAAAATAATCAAATCATATCAAAGTATTAAAATGGGGTTCATCAAATCTAAATACTAACAAGATGTTTAGTTACAAATTATCGAACCCAAAATCAAACATACACTGAAAGAAAAAGTAATTTAAAATAATGGGTTCCTAATTCTAAATTTTCTTTATCATCTTCTATCAAATATTCTTTTGATGTAGATGTTTAATCTTGTACTCTAATGGAACTGGCAATGAATTCCTTGTATTTTTTACTTCTTTAGATCAAAATTACCCCTCAAGAATGATCTCAATATATTTAATCACCTCCTGATGTTTAGTTTTCTCGTTTGCCTCTGTTCAGATTCTTTTATATTGAATTCTAGGTTTTTAGCTGATGCTCTGATACATGATCGTGCATTAAACCATACATATCCAAATTCTATAAAAATTGTGAATCTACACGGCTTGGGAGATTCATTTTATATCATGTATGTCGAAAGTTCATTTTATATCATGTTTTCATCCGAATTATTCTTCTTTAAGTTTATAAAGGTAGTTATACTTTGTATACACACTTATAATGAATTAAGCACTAAATAGGCGTCCAAAGTATAAAATATCAAGAAAAATACATCAAATATAGGTGTAAAAATATAGCCAAATATGCATATATTAAATATCCCCACACTTAATCTTTTGGCGGTCCTCAAGAAAAGCATAATCAAAATTATCAATCTCATAACATAAACTCATAATCGATCTCAATCTTCCATTTATACTCTAAATCGTCATATCCTATTAAATCAAATAACATACAAATATAATTCAATTATCCCAAATTAACTTCCTAAGTTAATATTATTAATAATCATATCAGTAATCACATTGAAACTAAAAAAAATAAACCTTTACATCCTCACTAGGATTTCACTCAGTACACTCAAGTATCTGTGGTGAAAAGAATCAAACTCTCAATCAATACATAGTAAAATTCTTACCCTAGGCTTGCAATCTAATCACATCTTCATCACTTATGTATGAACTAGAAACACAAATTGAAAGGTCTTATAAAGGCTATAATGGGGCTTAGGTAAGGTATGATTGAGTTAATAAAAAGAATTAAATTGAAGGAAATTTACTACACAATATATTTCAAGACTTGTTTAAAAATATAGCTATGTCCTTTCATTAAAAATCCAATGGTACTATATATTTATTTTATTTTTTATTTTTTATTTTTTATTTTATTTTTATTTTTTATAAACACAATAATTCGAGGATTCAGTACCACAATTAAAGAAATAATAGGCCTTTCAAAAATTTTAAATATCAAATAAATAAATAATGTAAATAACCTTTAAGGTTTAAAATAAGAAAAAGGTCTTCAAAGAAAAATAGAATAAGGGTTAATATGTGGGTTTAATCAATGAAAAAGGTTAAGGCCTAACTTAGTTATTCCTAAAGGAAAATTTAAGGGTGTGGCAATTTTCAAAGAAATAAGTTTAAACAAGTTGTTGAATCCAAATGCCTTCATCATGATAATTCTTCTAATTTAACAAATATGGTATCAATGTGTATAATGAAAGCAAGTTCTAGAATTGTTCTACTACACATGACAACACATGTGAAGGAATAGCAAGATCTTTAAAAATTTTGTTCTTAAGGTCAAAAGTCCATGAAAAAGATAGATATTATGTGTGAATACTAAAAATATGACTTACAAAAGCAATTTTATTCTAACTCTCATCCTTTTGCATACCATTTCAAATTAATATTCAACAATAAAACACATTATTCATGGAAAGATTTCAACCAATCTAAGATATTAGTTAATAAAATTCAATAATTAAGATTATAATAAGCTTAAAGAAGTCACTAGAATTCATTAAACCATTCGCTACACTTAAAGTTGTACATTGTCCCTATTGCCACAAGATAAGCATTTAGAGTAAGTAAGAGGGTTTAGTGATACTTTCTTGACTATGACAATTTTGTTCAGAGGATTTAATGGTACTTTCCTGACTATGATAATTTTGTTTTGATTTTGATCTATCCAATATGCAACTAACGTCCTTGCAAAATATAAAAATAAAGTGATAAAAAGTTGAAAATAAAAATAAGGAAGTTAAAATGAAATATGAAAATAAAATAACATAATATTTAAAATAAAACCTATCTTAATTCATGGGTTACCTCCCATGCAACGATTTTTTAACGCCGTTAGCTCGATGTAACTTGCAAGTTTACCCTCATCCTAGGTCTACGATAAGTGGCTAGGTTCTGTCCGTTTCTTAGCATGGGGGTTTTGTAGTCTGTAAGTAAGCCACCTGTTGCAAAATAATAATGACATAATTGATTAATTTAGTAAAACCAGTTAATTATAGTAATGTCCTTTTTAATGACAAACTATTAATAAAATAATAAAGAACAAAACAATAAAGAACAAAACTCCTTGAATCATTAGCTAACTCGAACAATTTGTCTTCGAGGAAGTGGGAACCATTTGTACTTAAGGTCATTGCCAATGTCTTCGAGGAAGTGGGAACCATTTGGAAACCAATTCTGAAAAATCTGCAGATTTAAAATTTTGTCCTTAGGTGTGCCCACGCCTAATCTCTGAATTTCGTCCAGATTAGGGATTTTGGATTTCATTTCTTCTTTTGCGTCTTTTTGATTCTTTTTCGTCCTTAGAGTGTTGAAAACCATCTGTAAATAATTATAGAATAATTCCATTATAATCGGATAATAATTTCAACACTTTAACAATAATTACGCCCAAAATATATGCAATTTAAATGACTTAACATGTATAAACACTTAGAGTGACTTAAGCACTAAATAGACAACAAAAGTATAAAACATCAAGAAAAATCATAAAATATAGGTGTAAAAATATAGCCAAATATGCATATATTAAATATCCTCACACTTAATCTTTTTTGGGCCTCAAGCGAAACATAATAAAAATTATCAATCTCATAACATAAACTCATCATCGATCTCAATTTCTCCATTTACACTCTAAATCATCATATCCTATTAAATAAAATAACATACAAATATAATCAAATTATCCTAAAATTAACTTTCTAAGTTCATATTAATAATAATCATATCAGTAATAACATTGAAACTGAAAACATAAACCTTTACACCCTCACTAGGATTTGACTTAGTACACTCAAATATCTGTGGTGAAAAGAATCAAACTCTCAATCAATGCATAGTGAAATTCTTACCATAGGCTTGCAATCCAATCGCATCTTCATCACTTATGTATAAACTAGAAACATAAATTGAAAGGTCTTATAAGGCTATAACAGGGCTTAGGTAAGGTATGATTGAGTTAATAAAAAGTATTAAATTGAAGGAAATTTACTACACAATATATTTCAAGACTTGTTTAAAAATATAGATTAAGTACTTTCATTGTAAATCCATTGGTACTATATATTTATTATTTTATTTTATTTTATTTCTTTATTTTTATGCTTTTTTTATAAACACAAGAATTCGAGGATTCAGTACCACAATTAAAGAAATAACAAACCTTTCAAAAATTTTAAATCTCAAATAAGTAAATAATGTAAATAACCTTTAAGGTTTAAAACAAGAAAAAGGTCTTCAAAGAGAAATAGGATAAGGGTTAATATGTGGGTTTAATCAGCGAAAAAGGTTAAGGCTTAACTTAGTTATTCCTAATGGAAAATTTAAGGGTGTCCTAATTTTCAAAGAAATAAGTTTAAACAAGTTGTTAAATCTAAATGCTTTCATCATGATAATGCTTCTAATTTAACAAATATGGTATCAACGTGTATAATGAAAGCAAGCTCTAGAACTGTTCTACTACATGTGACAACACACGTGAAGGAATAACAAGATCTTTAAAATTTTTTAAAATTTTGTTCTTAAGGTCAAAAGATCATGAAAAAGATAGGTATTATATGTGAAGAATAAAAATATGACTTACAAAAGCAGTTTTATTCTAACTCTCATCCTTTTGCATACCATTTCAAATTAATATTCAACAATAAAACACATTATTTATGGAAAGATTTCAACCAATCTAAGATATTAGTTAATAAAATTCAATAATCAAAATTATAATAAGCTTAAAGAAGTCACTAGAATTCATTAAACCATTCTCCACACTTAAAGTTGTACATTGTCCTTATTGCCACAAGATAAGCATTTAGAGTAAGTCAGAGGGTTTAGTGGTATTTTCTTAACTATGACAATTTTGTTCTGAGGGTTTAGTGGTACTTTCTTGACTATGACAATTTTGTTTTGATTTTGATCCATCCAATATGCAACTAACATCCTTGCAAAATATAAAGATAAAGTGATAAAAAGATAAAAATAAAAATAAGGAAGTTAAAATGAAATATGAAAATAAAATAACATAATATTTAAAATAAAACATATCTTAATTCATGGGTTACCTCCCATGCGACGATTTTTTAACGTCGTTAGCTCGATGTAACTTACAAGTTTACCCTTATCCTAGGTCTACGATAAGTGGCTACCTTCCGTCCGTTTCTTAGCATGGGGGTTTTGTAGCCTATAAGTAAGCCACATGTTGCAGAATAATAATGACATAATTGATTAATTTAGTAAAACCAGTTAATTATAGTATTGTCCTTTTTAATGACAAACTATTAATAAATTAATAAAGAACAAAACTCCCTGAATCATTAGCTAACTCGAACAATTTGTCTTCGATGAAGTGGGAACTATTTGTACTTAAGGTCATTGCCAATGCCTCATTAGTTGTTCCCTTACTTGGTTCCTTCGCTAGTTCTTCTTCATGTACCTTTTTCCACTGTCCTTTTTCTTCATAGACAAAGGTTTTTGACACATCTTCTTCAATTACCTTCTACCACTCCTCTACTTTCCTTTCTTGGATGGAGACTTCTTCTTCTTCATAAAGCTTTTCTTAGAATGTCACTCCATTTAAAAAGCCAACCTTTGTCTTTTCTTCACTCTCGAATTCGCGTCGTTTAGCTTTTATTTCAGCAAGGAGTCTAATTAATTTATCTGTAATACTTGCTTCCTCTTCCTCTTCTTCTTCTTTGTCTACTTTGTCTTCTTCTAGAAGCTCATTTCCATTTTTCTAAATCAGACCTTTTCCCATGTAGCGCACATTGAGGTTGATTGTACATGTTTGGTCACTTCCACATATAGGTTGATGCTCAGTTTCGTGATTGTAGTAAGTATCAAATATTCATGTAATGTAGAGGATTGATTTTCTATTCTAATAGATCTTTTAATGAATTCCTTGTGTTTTCCACTTCTTTGGATCAAAATTACCCCTTGAGAATGATCTCTACATTTTGAATCGCCTCCTGAAGTATGCTCTTCTCATTTGCCTCCATTCATGTTCATTTTTTTAAAGGAATTTAGTGGTTATGATTAGTTGTCCCTTGAAAGAAGAAATTGATTTTTATTATTAAATAAATTAAAAATGTTAATAATTTATTTATATTCATAAAATCGGTATAATCATTTATTTTTTTAAATTATTATTTAATTTAACTTAATAAGAAATAATAAACATCTAAATATAAATAGTTAAAATTAATTATCATGTAAATGTTAAAATACATAATTATTTTTGCTAATTGATTCTAATTAATATAGACAATGGTGCACTCTTGGCGGAAGACAAAGCAGACTCTCTAAATTAAAAAGATAGTTAAATGAAAAAGCCAAAAGTACAATACAATATAATAAAAATAAAAGAAAAGAAAAAAGTAAAATAAAATAAAGTAAATACAAGAATAATGACTAGAGTAAAAACATCCAGGTTTCCTAATGTTAAAGTCCTCAATAATGATGTAAAAAACTTGCTTGATTTTTTCTAAGTTAGTCAATATTGTAATAACCATAAATGCATTGTGTAGCTGTAGTTAGTATTGGCAAGTATGAGTCGATCCTACAAAGATTATAAATAATCGTAATTACCATTATCCTATTATCTAGCTTACATATTGATTTTGATTTTAATAAAAGAAAATAAAACTAAAGCAAGTAAAATAAAAGACAACAATATTGAATAGAGAATTAAGAATTCACTTAGAAAATTACCGATATCAAAAGTTAGTATATAAGTTTTGAATCCCCTTAAACCCTTAATAAATTGATCTTTTATTACGCAATTGTTTTATTGATTTATTGGATCAGATGAATTGAAAACAATTGGTTCATAATTCTAAATCTCCCTGATTGTCATTATCAAATATTCATGTAATGTCGAGGTTTGATTTTGTATTCTAATAGATCTTTTAATGAATTCTTTGTGTTTTCCACTTCTTTGGATCAAAATTACCTCTTAAGAATGATATCTCCATTTTGAATCGCCTCCTTAAGTATGTTATTCTCGTTTGCCTCCATTCACATTTTTTGTTTTAAAAGCAATTAAGTGGTTATGATTAGTTGTCCCTTGAAAGAAGAAATTGACTTTTATTATTAAATAAATTAAAAATGTTAATAATTTATTTATATTCATAAAATCGGTATAATCATTTTTTTTAAATTATTATTTAATTTAACTTAATAAAAATAATAAACATTCAAACATAAATAGCTAAAATTAATTATCATGTAAATGTTAAAATACATAATTATTTTTACTAATTGATTCTAATTAATATAGACAATGGTGCATTCCTCGCGAAAGACAAAACAGACTCTCTAAACTCTTTAATAAATAAAATATGTAGTTAGATAACAATATAACAGTCAAACCAATTGAATTAATAAAAGAATCAAATTATATCAAAGTATTAACATAGGGTTTATCTAACCTAAATACTAATAAGATGTTTATTACACATTATCGAACACGATTTCAAACACATATTAAAAGAAAAATGAATTGAAAACAATTGGATCATAATTATAAATCTTCTTGATCGTCATTATCAAATATTCATGCAATGTAGAGGTTTGATTTAGTATTCTAATAGATCTTTTAATAAATTCCTTGTGTTTTTCACTTTTTTGGATCAAAATTACCTCTTGGGAATGATCTCTACATTTTGAATCACCTCCTAAAGTATGCTCTTCTCATTTGCCCCCATTCACGTTCTTTGTTTTAAAAGAAATTAAGTGGATATGATTAGTTGTCCCTGGAAAGAAGAAATTGATTTTTATTATTAAATAAATTAAACTTGTTAATAAATTTATTTATATTCATAAAATCAGTATAATCATTTATTTTTTAAAAATTATTATTTAATTTAACTTAATAAGAAATAATAAACATCTAAACATAAATAGTTAAAATTAATTATCATGTAAATGTTAAAATACATAGTTATTTTTACTAATTGATTCTAATTAATAAAGACAATGGTGCAATCTTGGCGGAAGGCAAAGCAGGAGGAGGCCTTTCATTTGTAGTTATGCCTCGTAACTAACTAATGTTTTACTTGTACGAGATATGACCGTTGGAAAGAGAGGGAAAGGCAACGGTGGAATATGAGACTCGGCGCGTTTTCTTTGTTTCTGCTTCCACCCGTCAGTATGACTGTATGAGAGTGAGAATCAGAGAGGGAGTAGGACTACGATTTCCGTCGTTCGTAATATTTCCGATACTCTCTGGGATTTCCTTTATCCGTAATATGTCCAATACTCCGAGGGAGTCGGACTACGGTTTCCACTGTCCGCAATATTTCCGATCCTCTTTCTCTCAACTTTTCCTTCATCCAATCGGACTCATATTCGAACTCAGTTCCGATTTTATATTAATGCCTGCAAATTTCTTTTTCTCCAAGTTTCTTCCCGCGTTGTCTCTGCCTTCCATCCTCTGTATCAAAGGAAACTAAGAACCATCGTCTTTGGCTTAAAGTTTCTTCCCGCGTTGTCTCTGCCTTCCTTCCTCTGTATCAAAAGAAACATGAAATATCCACCTGGGTTTACCTTCGATCCCTCTGAGAAAGTGTTAATTGGTTATTATCTCTTCAAAAGATTGAGCGGAGAGTTGACAGCAGATGAGAAGGCTGTTGTGAGAGACTACAATTTGTACGGCTATGAAGAGCCCTGGGAGATTTGGCGGAGGTTTGCTGGTTCTGGCTCTGTTTCCACCAGAGATCTTTTCTTTTTCACGCCATTGAGAAAGAAAACTGTGAATGGCTCCAACATTATTCGCACGGTTGGTTCAAGTGGGGGTACCTGGCATGGCGTCGATTCTAGCACCCCTATTCATGATGAGGGGGAAACCAACCACCTTCTTGGATTTAGAAGAAAATTCAGCTACAAGAATCCTAGCTCTAGTCAAAACGGTTGCTGGATAATGCACGAGTATAGCTTGAACCTGGTTGGAGGATCCAACAATCTGGTCCTCTGTAGATTGAGGAATAATAATCTAACTGCTAGGGGTACTGGAAAAAAGAACAAGAGGAATGAAGAATGTATTGAGGGAGGGCGTAAGAAGAGAGAGGCTCAAGTTATTGACGGTGAAACCACCAATTTAGCTGAACCTGTGTTGGCCGTGGCCCCTGCTGCTGTTGAGCCTTTTGTGTTGAGGCTGCCTGCAGCTGTTGAACCTGTTGTATTGGGGCCTGCTGCTGTTAAGCCTTTTGTGTTGAGGCTGCCTGCAGCTGTTGAACCTGTTGTATTGGGGCCTGCTGCTGATTCCACTCCTGACTCTATGAATCAAAGTGTGGCAGATACTGATGAAGCCTATCCTGAAGAGAATTGTGAAGATGCTGATTGGTTTGACTCATGGCTCCTGTCATAGTCGCAGGGGTGTTGTAACCAACTTTACATGTACTTTGTACTCGAGTATAAGTTTCAACATATAGTTGGTTCAATTTCTTCATTCAGATTCATACAATATATGGTGTTACCAACTGCACAGCTCAAAAATAACATCAAACACTACTGATGGTAACTTTAAGCAATTATTGGCAAAATATAAAAACAACTTATTGATTTTACTGTTGCATAATTTTAAACCTCAGTGTGAATCATTCGTGCATTTGATGCACAAGTGATTTTAATGTCTATTTGAACCAAGTTTTCCTTGCCACTTCTGATATCTTTATCACGTTTTTGTCGTGTTATATCTACGTCGTCATCATGAACAGGATTGACTTGACTGGCTGATGGCCATTGGATGCTAAGGCTTCCGAAGTCAAGCTGTACCAAGACAATGAACATATCATTGTACAAATTCATTCTTGTAATTCTTCATCTAATTCTTAACCAAGTATTGATAGAAATTTAGCCTTATGATTATTATAATCAGATTTATAAACATATAATTAACTAGAATCACATGCAGATCGAATAAACAATGATATATATGTATAAATAAGAACACTAGCCTTGATCCATTGCACAGCGGAAGCGTAAACAACAAAAGTTGATGGATTTGTGTTCTTCCAAGTTAAGATTCAGAAACCGAATGTTTTCTCCTTATGGAACAGAGAAAACTTAACACAATCTTTTTCAGAGAAAATGTCAAGAAGAAATGAGTCTAACTTGGGGACCACAACCTATTTATAGTCGTCTATTGACTTACGAGCCATTGTGGGCCCATTAACCACAATGACTCATAATGGGCTTCTACACATCAGGCCCATACTAATATTTAATTAATATTTCTGTAGGCCCAATTAATTTACTAAAGTTAAATCACATTTTATTAGGTTTATAACCAAGATAGAAATCTATGTACATATATTTATACACGTGGCCCATAAATTTCTAGCAATCTCCCACTTGGGCTACTTGTGTTTCTGGATAATGTACATAGATGAAAACTGAAGGAGCGCAAACTTGCGATCTCATTCCAGAAATATAGCAAAATAATCTGATCTATCAATTGTACTAGTGTAGGATCAAAGCGACTTTTGTCATCTAATTTTGTGACGAAACCGAACAATTGTCACAATATTAGCAGAATCAATGACATAGATCAAGTATGGATGCATAGCATGGAAATTACATGTGATGTGATCAGAATCATGTCTATTTCCAACTGGTCCAAATATGTGAGTCAAAGAGCCTCAAAACACTTTCTAACCTTATGCAATACTGCAACAGAAAGCAAATTCTATATGTTCAAAATTTTCAGATAAATATTAAAATTCCTTCGATTTCATAAACCAAAGTCTGTACAGAAAGATAACTTTAGACCTTAGAAACTTAAATATTAAAACATAAAATTTAGATGTCAAAGAACATACATAGAAGTAAAAGATTAACTCCCACTAAAGTGACATGTCTGAC
>JANJEY010007226.1:0-10670 GCA_024703695.1 Erythroxylum cataractarum
TGTAATGATATATTTTATGTAAAGTAATAAATAAGTTAAATTTAATTATTTAGTCAATAATGTAAATAAATCAATTTGTGAAAAGGATATAAAAGGAAAAAGTTAAAAAGTACATGGCTAAAGTTGTCTTTTTGTACTTTTGGTGCAATGAATAGTAACACACCAAATTTGGTGTGTTACTATTCATTGCACCAAATTTTTTGATGTTTTGGTGCCTTGGTTGGAGAATAAATTTTGCATGGTGTTTTGGTGTCTTAGTTGGAGATGACCTTAGACAGTTTGACAATCTGATTAGGCCTCACACGACATTTTTAAGCGTTCACGTCTTTAGTTTAAATTTTATAAGAATGCTACAATATATTCAAATGCAAGATAGGGGATTTAGATTAAGGCACTAATCATTATTTGCAACATTACTTAACTGGTGTTTATAAGTATTTACACATCCAAAATTGTCTTCGAAATAATGATTAGATGAGTTTCGTAGAATTTTTTTTTTGTTAACCTACAAGGTGTCTTAGAAGGATCTCAACTATGAGAAGACGTCTTTAAGTCATCCACTTTCGGACTAATTCTCGCTCGCACCAGGTCAGCCCGTAAGTGGTAAAGTGCTGACCAAATAGATTTCTCTATTTTAATATTCTCAAGACTCGAACGTGAGATCTCTAATTAAGGGAAAGAGTGCTTGAACCACTTACAGTAACCTATTTAGTTTTGTAGAAATTATCCAACTTTAAGTTTAACAAGAACGGAGATCGCCTAATTCAAATAACACACAACAAATCAAATCACGTGACTCCGTTCTTTGTTCTTGTTGTTACTCGAGCAATTGACGTCTTGATTTGGATGCCTAGACAGTGTGCGAAATCATTGTCGATTGGAATAGAACCAAGTTCTTTTAGTCCACACTTTATGCCCTTTTTTTCACACTCTCTTAGTATGTCGTGGACGAGATTATTACCATAACAACCATCCACATAAATATGATCATACTTCAAGGTAACAATCGAAGTAGTACTTCAAGGTCTTATTTTCCGTCTTTCGCAAGGTCTTATTTTCTGTCTTTTGCGCCCTTGGACAGTTGGACTTGGCAACTAATATGGAAAAGTTCTGAAACTTGTGCTATAGCTTTATGCAGAAGTATACTTTGCGATCTAACAGACACAAACAACTTTCAGTTTAAAAGTTTAGAACCGAAAACGATAAGCATGCAACCAAGAGTACACGTTCAAGAGACCTTCTTGTCTATCAACCAGCTCTTCCAAAACTGTCTCCATTTTCAACATAATCATCCTCTGTCTGAATAGAATATCTCGTGAGTCATGCGCTTGCTTATTTCCACATATAAAATCTCCTGATCCTTCACTTTTTCCTTTCATAACTCTCTTCTTTGCCACCTTCTCCTCTAAAAATTTATAAACTGCCGTGAAATCATTGCCAGATTATCTCCCTCATTCTATGCACAGATGGGTTGGTTCTCAAAATCTGTTATTCAGTTACTATTTATTGCTTTAATCTGTTTGAAAATTCATGTTCATGCGGGTATACCAACAACTCTGGAGGGACCATTTAAGCCTGTGACAGTTCCTCTTGACAAGACCTTTCGAGGGTATGCTGTGGACTTGCCAGACACAGATCCTCGAGTTCAAAGGAAAGTCAAAGGATTCGAGCCCGAACAAATTTCAGTGTCTCTCTCTACCACTCATGACTCCGTTTGGATTTCTTGGATCACAGGTTTCTATGCCTCACTCATCATTTGTCAATAGCTTCACCTTCTTTCTAGCTTATTCCCGTGATTTTTTATCCATTGGTTGCAAGTTCTGATTAGAAGCTAAGTTAATGTTATAAACAGAAGAATAGGAGAAGATTGGGAGGTTATGTTTTGTAGAGACTATCTAACAAGATGTATGAATCTTGGCAATTTAGATTTTTGTGCTCCAAGTTTTAACTTTTTATTGTCAATTTTCTAGTGGAACAAATTTGTATCCTGTCTGTTGTCAAAGTTTCCATATCAGATAATTAACTTCTATGCTTAAAAGTATCTCTACAGATCGCTACGCGAGTGGTTTAAAAGGTTTACTGTCAAACTTAAAAATTTGGTTTCTAAGAGTTACTGTTATATACCTGAAATATAGTAGTTTGATTCCTTAAGCAATTCTGTGTTCTGGAAATAAATCTGGACTCCGGGTATTTTATAATTCCTGCCAACCAAAGATGCTAACATCCCTGCTTTATTAGCCTGCAAACTGACATTCGCGTGCTTGAATCTGCAGGGGATTATCAAATTGGCGACAACATAAAGCCCCTAAATCCTGGAAGTGTTGCAAGCGTTGTACATTACGGAAGGATGAGATTTTCATTAACTCGCCAAGTTCATGGCCAATCTCTTGTTTATAGTCAGCTTTATCCCTTTGAAGGCCTTCAAAACTATACGTCTGGTATTATACACCATGTTCGCCTCAAAGGTATGTTTGCCAGAAACCTCATTGCTGTGAATTTCTTTATTATATAAATCATCTTTGCTCATATGGATTTCTTTTACTTCAAACCTTCCATCACTTTACTTCTGGGACACAAGTGTGCGAAAGGATTTGGCTTTATAACAGCTAGGAACTCTCAAACACACTGTTGCACTACTGGTCTCTTTGTGAACAGTTGGATTGTTCTTTACTTCAGATTGACATGATTCTTGAACTCGATACGTTAATTCAAGTAGCAAGTTAAAGATGTTGTCAACTTTGCGACAGACGTTCAATTATGCTTCATACTTATAAAGTTCACTGGAATATAATGAAGACATAGTTGAATGATGGCCTTGTATGACAACTTAAAAGAAAGAAACACATTAGGTTGTTTTTCTTTTCTTTTTAACATTTCCAAAATTGGTATGATCTTTTTGGATACCGCTGTAACTTCCATCAACTATTAGTCTATGGTTGCTATGAAGTGCCTTATAGTTTTGCTGCTTTTAATCTAAACTATTGATGAGCTATTGGAATTAAATTTCATAAGCATTGTTCAAATTTTTGGTTAGGGGCTTGTTTAAATTTGTACTAAATTGTGCTTCTGTATTTGGCAACATGTTTTAACTTTTTCCTGCTTCTGTACTTGGGCTCCAACTTAATATTTCTTTTGGTCTTTCTGCAGGTTTGAAGCCTAACTCACTATATTATTATCAATGTGGTGATCCTTCCACAGCAATGAGTGGCACATATTCTTTCAAGACAATGCCAGCTTCAGGCCCCAGAAGTTACCCCAACAGAATAGCAATAGTAGGAGACTTAGGTCTTACATATAATACAACTTCAACCGTTGATCACTTGATCAACAACCATCCTGATCTTATACTATTGGTTGGGGATGTTACTTATGCTAACCTGTATCTTACTAATGGAACTGGGGCTGATTGTTACACATGCTCGTTCGGAAACACTCCCATTCATGAAACCTATCAGCCTCGATGGGATTACTGGGGAAGGTATGAATCTAGCACCTCATTCATACCTATCAGCCTCGATCGAAACATAATTATTTTATCTTCACATATCTGTGCTAAAATGGAATCAAGATTCAATCATCTTTCTAAAAAAAAGATATAATAGTATCTACAATTTCTACAAGAGGGAAGACTTATATTTAGTACTCTTTGTTGGACAAAAGATAATTGTGGTTGAACCTGAAACTGGATATTGAAACAGGTTGTACTGACAAACTAAAAGAATATATGTTTTTCTTTTTTACTTCATTTTAGACATTTGCACAGATAACCATCTGATTTAGCTTAGATTCATTTAGTCCTTCACAAAAACATGGTACTGAATGAAACTAGAAGCCAGGATCATGTATTTTTCATTTCCTTTCATTATGGTCTTATAAAGAGTTGATTTTTTTAATGAGATCAAGAAGGAAAGTTGGTTTTTTTTTGGTCCTTCACATATTCCTTTCTAGTCGATATCAAAAGCAACTTGATCTAGGTGATAATTATTGAGTTTTGTTATTTGTTGTCAGGTACATGCAACCTGTAATATCTAAAACTCCAATAATGGTTGTTGAGGGAAATCATGAGATAGAAGAACAGGCAGAAAAACAGACATTTGTTGCCTATAGTTCCCGTTTCGCTTTCCCTTCGGAAGAGAGCAGGTCATCTTCCACATTCTATTATTCTTTTAATGCCGGTGGCGTGCATTTTATAATGCTTGGTTCCTATGCTAAATACAAGAAATCAGGTAATGATAGATCAAATAAAATTTTTGATATTGATCTCCCATTCATCTTTGCTTGGTGGTAGACATATGCTTTCCATTTGAGAACCGAAAGAAAAAATCAAGTCCTTATATTTGCACTATCTTTGGATTCGAACAGGGCATCAATACAAGTGGCTGAAGAAAGATCTAGCTAAAGTTGACAGAAAAGTAACGCCATGGTTGGTGGCTACATGGCATGCTCCATGGTATAGCACCTACACTGCACACTATAGAGAAGCAGAGTGTATGCGGGTAGCAATGGAAAAGTTGCTGTATAAGCATGGTGTTGACATTGTATTCAATGGACATGTAAACCTCTAATTTTCTTCTGCCTTTTCCAGTGAATCTTGATTTACCGTTATTTGACTGTAACATTTTGATTTTCTGACAACGAACAGGTACATGCCTACGAAAGATCAAATAGAGTATACAACTACAGTTTAGATCCTTGCGGACCTGTCCATATTGTTGTCGGTGATGGTGGGAATCGAGAGAAGATGGCTATTACACATGCTGATGAACCTGGTAATTGTCCAGACCCATATGACACACCCGATAAATTTATGGGTGGCTTCTGCGCATTCAATTTTACTTCAGGACCGGCAGCTGGAAAATTCTGTTGGGACCGTCAACCTGATTACAGTGCATACAGGGAAAGTAGTTTCGGCCATGGCATTTTAGAGGTAACCCCCCTAAGTTCTGCGATCATGCTGCATGAAGTGTCCTTAATTATCTTTTGGGACTCAGCTCTTGAGAGCTGAGATGGGTGGCCAAATGTGATAGATATGTTCATCTAGCTTATTAAGGCAAATTCTCGATAACACTGCTCAGGATTGGAAAACAATTATGGCTCCACACTACCTTGTTGCAGGTCAAAAATGAGAGTCACGCCTTGTGGACTTGGCATCGGAATCAGGATATGTACAACACTGCCGGAGATCAGATTTATATTGTAAGGCAGCCTGAAATGTGCTTAACTGAATCAAAGGTTACAAGAAGGCCATAGGAATTATATGCTGGCTTGAGGACCATTTAAATGGTATCATGTAATTACCAGTGAGCCTTTAACGCCTCTACTGTTGGTTCCGGCTTGAATTCCTTGCAAGTTGCAACGAATGGAATCAGATTTAATTCCGCAATAGTATGTATGCCTTCGCAAAAGTCGGTTGCTTACTTTTATGTGAAGAGTCAGTTTTGTAATAAGCCCTCTTTGTTTCAGCTTTCGGAAACTCCAAAAGTACTTTTTTCTACCGCAAAAGTTATTTTAAGAAAAAAAATAAGTATTTGGTTGAAAATTTCAAAAGTGCTTTTAAAGTATAAATAATTTTTTTAAAAGCCAAAATACAACTTTATTAGAAACGAAAATTTGGAGCTTTTCAGAAAAGCCTCAAATTTCAGTTTCTTCATGTAGACAAAATCACGTCACATACGTATATAACAAAATTTTGAGACATCTCTTTCTTTAGTTTTCTTCTATTCACTCCATACTCACGACTCTCATCTTCTCTCTGACAACACGAAACACACAGGTGTCGCAATAAAATGATGACGGAAAGACGATGACAAGGACGATGTCGTTGAAGAGGGGAAATAAAAAAACTAAAACGTTGCGTATGTAATAAACACCCTCTGGACTCACGTGAGAGATCTAGAATATTTGATGTATTGTTATATATCTTTGTAACCGAAAGGGAAGGTAGCCAATGATTAATGAAGAACCTTCTTCTCTGATTTCTCCTATTCTCTCTCTCTCTCTCTTCCTCGTGTCTGTTCCATCCCTTAGCATAATGAATTACCGTAACATCTGGTATCAGAGCAGACGCTCCTCGGATTACTATGGTAGAAAGCACGCGAGGCGCCGAAACCCGTCGATTGGAAGAGAGCATCAAAACAATGATGGAAGCTCAGTCACGTCATGAAAAAGAAATCGGTGAAATGAGATCCATGTTTCAGCAACTCATACAGAAAATGGGTAGAGAGGAGTCGGAATCACCGGTGCAAAGTAGTGCGGATGGTGGTAGGGGAACGATAGTGATGAGGACTAACAAGACTGACTTCCCAACCTTCGACGGAACCGGGGTACAAGGTTGGAGTTATAAGTGCGATCGATATTTCACAATGGAGCAAACACTGGAGGAGATGAAGATAAGGCTGGCATCTCTTCACTTGGAAGGAGTTGCTCTTGAATGGTATCAACTAACAATCCGGAATAGGAAGGAGAGCGCTGACATGAAATGGGAGGAGTTCGTCTCCCTGGTCCGACAGCGTTTTGATGAAAATATTTTTGAAGATCCCATCGGTGATCTAAAGGAGCTACGACAGCAGGGAACTGTACTTGAATATTGTGCCTTGTTCGACCGATACTCAAACAGATTGGTGCTACCGGAGGAATATCTAGTGGGGTTCTTCCTCAAGGGGCTCAAACCAGAACTGGGGCTAACGGTGAAGATGATGGACCCACGCACCTTGCACCAGGCGTATACGTGGGCACGAAAACAAGAGGCGATCATGGCGTCGAGTGCTCCGGTTTATTTTGGGAAAGGGGGCAGAGCAGGAGGCGCGGAAGGAAGTGGAACCGTCCCTTACAGGGGAAACACAGTCACCATTGCTCCACCCATGCCGAGGCAGTCACAAGAGGCTGGGCTACTGCCCACCCCAGGAGGTCAAGGAGGTCGGAATGTGAGTTATAAGGGCCCCCGCAACAGTAAAACGACGAGTAGTCGGGAGTTCGATGAAAAGAGGGCCAAAGGGTTGTGTTTCTGGTGTGACGAGAAATATACTCCAGGTCATCGATGTCGGAAGAAGCAATTCCAGTTATACATGGTTGAAGAGCCGGAGGAAGAAGAAGAGGCGACTGAAGAGATGGAAGATGGAGCTTCCTTCAATCCCAAAATCTCGTTGGAAGCCATGTGGGGCTTGAAAGACCTTGCTGACTACAAGCAGTTAAGGATAATGGGAAACTACCGCAATAAACCTCTTCACATACTAGTTGATAGCGGAAGCACGCACAACTTCTTGGATGAACGAATAGTGGGAAAGGAGAAGGTGGATATCGATAGCATTACACCCATAAGCATTACAGTAGGTGGAGGTTTGAAACTGGAATGTCGACAGATATGCAGAAGATTTGTGTGGAGAATGCAGGGGGTTCAGTTTGAAACTGAGGCGTTAATAATCAAGCTGGGGGGTTGCGACATGGTGTTGGGGGTCCAATGGCTGAGCACCCTGGACGATGTCTTATGCAATTTCAGGAAACACACTATGGAATTCCAATGGGAGGGAAAGATCGTGAAATTGACAGGAAAACCAGACACGCTAGCCAAGGAAGTGTCGGGTAAAAATTTCCATAAGGCGGTTCAAAACTCTAACCAAAGTATGCTGTTTATGTTGAGATTGACAGAACCGATGGAGCTCCAAATGCAGAGACTGACAGTTAATGACGATGATCAGACCCGGGATGAACTGGAAGGATTGTTGGCAGAATTTGGTGAAATTTTCTTGGAACCTCAAAGCTTACCACCGAAGCGAACGTGCGATCACGCGATTCATCTTAAGCCGGGCGTGGAGTCAATCAATGTGAGACCATACCGCTATTCGGGAGAACAGAAGGATGCAATTGAGCATGCCGTACGGGAATTAGCAGATCAGGGATTTATAAGGAAGAGTGTGAGTCCTTACGCTTCGCCGGTAATTTTGGTGAGGAAGAAAGACAACTCATGGAGAATGTGTATCGACTATAGGGAATTAAACAAGCATACAATAAAGAGCAAGTTTCCGATCCCACTGATAGAGGAGCTTTTGGAGGAACTACAGGGTTCAAGCTGGTATTCGAAACTGGACTTACGGTCCGGATACCACCAAATAAGAATGAGGGAGGAAGATATACCCAAAACGTCTTTTAGAACACATGAGGGGCAGTTCGAATTTTTGGTGATGCCCTTCGGCCTTACTAACGCGCCTTCAACATTTCAAAGTCTTATGAACGATGTATTCCAACCTTTCCTTAGACAATTTTTACTGGTGTTCTTTGACGATCTGCTTGTGTATAGTGCAGATTTCCAGCAACATTTAGAGCACCTCCGGATGGTTTTGGATGTGTTGCGGCAGCACCAGTTATTTGTGAGAGGAAGTAAGTGCACGTTCGGAGCTAGGCAAGTCGATTATTTGGGCCACTCTGTCTCAGAGAAAGGAGTCGCTACAGATCTTAAGAAGATAGAGACGATTCAGCAATGGCCCCAACCTCGTTCATTAAAGGAGCTCCGGGGATTCTTAGGGCTGACGGGCTACTACAGGAGGTTCATTCGGCAATATGGGGTATTAGCAAAGCCGCTCAGTGCAATGTTAAAAAAGCAGGAAGCAGGGCGTTGGGACTGGAAGGAGGAACAGCAGGAAGCATTCGAGCAGCTTAAAGGCAAGTTAACCACCGCACCCGTATTGGCGCTACCGGATTTCAAGAAAATTTTCGTGGTTGAGGCAGACGCATGTGACAAGGGAATTGGTGCGGTGTTACAACAGGAGAGTCGACCTATAGCGTATATGAGCAAGGCACTGGCTCCAAAACATTACGGGTTGTCAACATATGAAAAAGAATTCTTAGCCATCATCAAGGCGGTGAAACAGTGGCACCATTATTTGAGTGGGCGATTCTTTAGGGTGCAAACGGATCATCGGAGCTTGAAGTACCTTTTGGAACAAAGGATATCCACTCCTTTCCAACAGAACTGGTTACCTAAGTTGATGGGTTACGATTTTGAGGTTTCTTACCGAAGCGGAAAGGAGAACGCAGCCGCTGATGCTCTGTCGCGGATGTCTAGTGGGCAGTTGTTGACCATGGCCGTCTCTCAGATTCAGGCAACAATGATGGATGAAATTCGTGCGGGATGGGATAAGGACGCTACGATCAAAGATCTCATTCGACGATTAGAGTCAACCGAAACTCCAGGGGGGCATTATGAGTGGCGACAGGGCACGCTAAGGTGGAAGGGAAGGATTGTTGTGGGTTGTGATGAAGACCTCCGGAAGAAAATAATTAAATTGGCACACGATAGCCCAGAAGGAGGACATTCGGGGGTGACGGCAACACTTAAACGGGTGCAAGGCCTCTTCCACTGGAAAAACATGGCTAGGGACGTGAGAAATCATATCAAGGTGTGTGTAATCTGCCAGAGGAATAAGTATGATAATGCAGCATCCCCAGGATTATTACAACCATTACAAGTACCGGAGGGCTGTTGGGAGGAGGTCACCATGGATTTTATAGAGGGTCTGCCTCCATCGCAGGGAAAGACGTCGATCCTTGTGGTGGTCGATCGATTCAGTAAGTATGCGCATTTCATAGCGCTTAAGCACCCCTACACTGCCCCAGAGGTGGCGCAAATCTTTATGGACTATGTGTTTAAATTACATGGAATGCCTGTGCGAATTATTTCAGATAGGGACCCTCTGTTTTTGAGTAAATTCTGGAGAGAAATGTTCAGACTACAGAATGTGGCCTTGCACCCCTCGACTGCATATCACCCGCAGACGGATGGGCAGTCGGAGTCAGTTAACAAAACACTAGAAACCTACCTGCGTTGTTTTTGCAGTGACACGCCTCAGAAGTGGGCAAGTTGGCTCACCATGGCAGAATGGTGGTATAATACCTCCCACCATTCGGCCATAAATACAACTCCTTTTGAAGTTCTCTATGGATATCCTCCGCCCTTGTACGTTCCGTATGTAGCAGGAGATTCCAAGGATGTTGGAATGGACCAGTTGTGTCGGGAAAGAGAAGCAGCGATACAGATTGTCAAGTTTCACCTGAACAGAGCCAAACAGAGGATGAAGTTACAGGCGGATAAGAAACGATCGGACAGAGAATTTGAAGAAGGACAGTGGGTGTTTGTTAAGTTGCAGCCATACAGGCAGCATTCGGTTCAGCGAAGGGTCAGTCAGAAACTAGCACCTCTGTACTATGGACCCTTCCCTATCGTGCGTAAGGTAAACAAGGTAGCTTATACGTTGGAATTTCCCGAAGGGGTTACTATCCATCCTACTTTCCATGTCTCTCAACTGCGGAGCTCGGTGTCGGAAGGAACAACGGTATCTAACCAGTTACCCACAGCAGTGAAGGACGTGGAGAAAATTCCGATGGCTATATGGGGACGTCGGATGATTAAGAAAAATAACAAGGCAGTCACGCAGATATTAGTACAATGGCAAGGAGAAGCAAGAGAAGATGCAACCTGGGAAATGTTTTATGAGTTACAGAAGAGATATCCAGATGTCAACTTGATGGATAAGGTGGCTTCTGAAGGCGGAGGGGATGTCGCGATTAAATGAAGACGATGAATAGAACGATGTCGTTAAAGAGGGAAAATAAAAAACGCTGCGTATGTAATAAACACCCTCTGGTCTCACGTGAGAGATCTAGAATATTCGATGTAT
>JANJEY010007246.1:0-10669 GCA_024703695.1 Erythroxylum cataractarum
AAATGTCAAAGAGACATAACCTAAATCGGACTAAATTTGCTTAATCTGCTAACCCCTAATTTGGGGCGTTACAGTTGGTGAGTGACAAAATAGTGAGATTAGTATTTTTATGTTGGGAAACACCTTATGAACCACTATTTTGGTTTTATCTCTGTATACCTACTATTTGTAATAGTGGAAGAATTATTTTGAGTTTTGTTCGTGGACGTAACCCAAAGTTAAGAGTGAATCACGTTAAAAATTTTGTGTCCATTTTTCTCATTTTATTTTTCCTTTTCACAAAATACACTCGCTGTGCCTAATGCGATCTGCCTGATAGTTGGATAATTCATGTTATCGACTTGTCCAAGATATACCAATGGCCCGTAAGGCCTGTGAATTAAAATGGATAGTAGCCATTATTATGTCTTATCTATAATAAGTGAACTGGACATGAAGGGGAGGGGTCAGGAGATAGATGGTTGAAATTGAGTCTAAAGTGAATCACTAGGCATTTGGATCCGCACGCACACAACACACATTTGCCCCTTTCCTAGCAATTCATTGCTCTGAATGGTTTTAGTTGTGCTCGTTAGGAAATGGCATGAAGTGGTACTACATCAACCTATGTCCTAGTCAAAATAGTAGGCAATTAACTTGTGGTGATAAAATTTATTGCCCAAATTCAAAAGACATATTTATGTACAAAACTATTAGCTTGTTATCGCATTTCCTAACAAAACTATTAGTTTTTGATGGACTATAGGTTGTTAGGTCATAAAACTCTTTTCTTTTAATATACTACATTAGATTACAAGTGGGCAGATAATAATGCCAAGAAACTAGCTACTGCTCTTTAGTTGAAGTAACAAACACTGAAAAGGATAAATAGTATGTCCTCTTGTGGAATTCAAAAGCTGATGGCCAGGCGGTAGAGTTAGAGATCTAACGTTGGACTCAAACCCTACTTTCATCAATTATAAAAGGGAACGAAAAATATATGGAGTGTTTGTATGCGTGAATATTGTTGGAGTTTTCACTATTATATATACTCAAAAAGAATTCAAAATAAAGAACTGAAATCATTTTTTCAAAGAATAGATATTTCATCAAACACCTTACATGCATCATAAATTCATCCCAACATCAAAACCATAATCACATCTTGTTCTTTCGATCACTAACATTTATACCTTAAAGTTGTTTTCCAATCACAAGATACACAAATAAACGAAAGTAATCAAATACCCAAATTAACTTTCATCCAAGATACGAAAATATACATGATAGTGGTTGTAAAATACCTCCACCGAAGGACACGATGACAACGATTGGAGAAGACAACAACGACGAGCAGAAGAGGGGATAACGCCAGAGAGAAGAAAATCGCACGAGAGGAGATGCAGCAGGAAGAAGAAGACGCAGGTAAGGGGGAGGAGAGATTTTGAGTGAGTTTAATGTAAAAGAAAACGATGCTATTTGGTGTTAAACCAAACGACATCGTTTTGTTTTACTTTAAAACGTCAAAGTTGAAGCAGATGACGATGTTTACCTTAGAAATTTATTGACAAAAAATTTCCATCGATAATTTCAAAACTTTTTCATTTCACCAACAATTCTTGTCTTATTTACCAACGAACATTTTATACCGTTGCTAAATTTTCTCGCAAATTTTATCAAAATGATTTCCCTCTATATTTAGCGATGGATATTACCACCGCTGTTAAACAAAAATTTTCCCGTCAATATCACCCATGGAATTTGATTTTTTGTCGGTAATTTGGAATGATTTTTTTTTCCATCGATAATTTTCCATCGCTAATCGCTACTTTTCTTGTAGTGCTTAACTCTTTTTGACTTCTTTCAAGAGATCAGTTTGCACATAAAAAAGTAATCTATAATTTTTATTACTTTTGAAAGGGTTATCAATAGTAATATCCTCTTTGCCTTTCTTGTGCTCAATTTCAAACTCATAATCCAATAACTTGGTTTACCAATTTTGCTGAAGTGAAGTACTTACTCTTTACTTTAAAATAAACTTATAGATTTTGGTGATAACTGTTGATTATAAAAGATATTCCACTCAAATAGTGATGCTATATATAACCACTTTAAGACCTCTTTTTTTATAAATAAGTAAAGGATGATGCTTGAATGCAAATGGTTTACTTACATAGGCTAGGGGAAGTTACCATGCACAAGGATGTGGAAACCGAACCGGACCAGCCGGTTCGACCGAAAATAGTCTGAACCGACTATGTGTCCGGTTCGGTTTTAGCTATTAACCCTAGAATATAAAAACCGGCCGGTTTAACAGAGAACCGACCGGTTTATCCAAGAACCGGTTATTTGATAACCGGATGAAAACCTAAATATCATCGTCTTCGACTCTTCTCTCCTCTCTTCTCTCTTCTCAACTCCATCGCACCTTTCTCTCTTCTCTCTTCTCAAATGCCTCCATCGCACCAAAATCAGCTCTCTTTTTTCCATCTTCTCCAGATATGGCCGTCATCTTTCTGTTGTTTCAGTTTCTTAAAGTTCTGTACTTTACACTTTTTAGGATAACAATGGGGAACACGTCATCAATGCTAACTCAATATGATATAGAAGAGGTTTAAGAACACTGCCATAATCTGGGTAAGTTATATCTAACTTTTTTTATTTTAATTAGTCTGAGTTCTATATTTTTGTCTTTCTGCTGCTTTTTATGTTTGCCCAATCATATTACCATCTTTGCCCAATCTTATTACCATCTCTCTCGTTTCTCATTACTGTCTCTTTAGTTTTCTCTAGAAGTTGTTTTCTTTGTGGGTATTTCAGTTCTTCCTTTTTTGCAGCTTAAGGCTCGAGGTCTTGAAAGCTTAATCCTAAGTGAGTTTAGTTCTATTATGTTGTTTAAGTGTCAGAAATGATTTTTCTTTTTTTACTTGATTATTTCGAATTAGTTGTGATGAATAAAATGTTTCTCTGCATTTCTTCTGGAAATTGAGCAAAGCCAGTTTGTTTTTGCCTTATTTAGTTCATGTTTCATGGCCATTCATGTGTAAGTTTTTCTATTCATGTAGCTATTCAATCTGTTGTATTTTATGGGTTTATTTTATCTTGTATATTCTCACAAAATGACAGCTATAGCTTGAGCGAGTTCATTATTCAGTCGCTATAACTGATATATGAACCTGCAGAAATAAAAGAATTGGATGGGAATCTTGATAAAAAAAGTGAAAGAATTGGAATCGAAATATTCTATGGTGGATGAATTAAATTCTATGGTGAGTTCTTTAACCACTGAGAGGGAAGAATCTCGTAGAAAATTTGATTCTCTCCTGGAGGATTACAAGAATTTGAAGTCATCCTCTGAAAAGAAGACAGCTTTAGATGCTAAACAGTTAAGAGAAAAAGAGGAGGAGCTTCACAACTAAAAGAAAAGCTAGAGCTTGCTTTGAATGAAGTAAGCAAAAGCCAAGCAAAATTTCAGGACGAGGCTTGATGTGGAATCTAGTCATTTAAAGAATCTGAAGCAAACACTGGAAACAACTGAGAAGGCTTTAGGAATGTCAAGGAATGAGTTATCTGAAATGGAAAATCAGCTAAAGCAATCAGCAAATAGATGCAAAGATCTCGAGGATGAGGTTAGCAAAGTTCATTATGAATTTACAGAAGTTATTGGCAAATTGTAACAAAAGCCTTGAGGAGGTGCAACAAAGTGGTGAAGCATTAGCCCATGAACTCCATGCTGTGAAGGAGCAACTGAAGCAAACTAAAGAGGAGCTACAAGGTGTGTCCCATGAACTGGCTATGATGACTGAAAGTCGTGATAGTTTAAAGGGGAAATTATTTGATGCCTATAAGAAGGCACTAGATTTCATTCATTAGAAGTTGTTGGATGAAATTCATTTTTATCAATATATTTTCTTCCTAAATTTGTGTATACCTGTGATATGGCAAATGGGAAATGCAGCATAATTTTTAATTTAATTTTTTGCTTGTATTTTTAAAATAAAAATATAAAAATAATTTAATATTAATAGAAATAACTAAATAAATTTAAAAGTAAATTATTTCTATAAGTGCAACTAATTTTTATTATTGACCATAGTTATAAATTAAATAAAACTAAAAATAATTTTTGTTAATAAAATACTTAAATAAATTTATGTTAATCTCTTATATAATATTTATTTATGAATTATGAATTTTAAATTCTTATAAGAATATTCATTGACATACTAAAATATATAATATTCATATTCTTATATTTTTTTAAAGTCATGTCCTTATAAGTCATTTTACACTTAAACAGCTAATACTAAACATCTAATTTTACCAAACATCTTTAACAAACAGCTAATGCAATCCACTGGTCAAATCAGCTGATATAATCAGCTATCAGCTAACAGCTGATAGAATAAGCTATCATCTATCAGCTATCAGCCGATTGCCAAACAGGGCCGTTTTCTGAAATAGCATGCGTTTTTGTTATTTTTGTCTCCTTGCTTTGTCTGCTTGTAAGCTATCCAAATGGTTTTTTTGTGTACGGTTATTGGGTCATGTTTGTGGGCTCCGTGGGTTAGCCCACTTTATCACCCCCTCCTCGAGTTGGAGCTCCAGAAGGCTAACGGATCCCCACTTGGTTTTTAGGGCTTCAAACGTGCGTGCGGTAAGTGGCTTGGTGAAGAGGTCTGCGATTTGCTGGCGGCTGCGTACGTGCTGGAGATCTAAAAAGCCTGAGGTTGTTGCATCCTGCACGAGGTGAAGGTCAATCTCCAAGTGCTTCGTTCGCTCGTGGAAGACAGGGTTTCGGGAGATGTAGATCGCGACTTGATTGTCACAATATAGTGGTATGGCGTTGTGTCGTTCCACCTGAAAACATCATAAATAGTGGACGATCCACTTGATCTCGAAAGTGGTGGAAGCTAAACTGCGATATTCGGCCTCGGTTGATGAGCGACTAACAGTCGTTTGCTTTTTGGTTTTCCAAGAGATAGGAGATCTACCGAGGAAGATGCAAAAGCCAGCCAAAGATCGATGACTGAACACGCAGCTGACCCATTATGCATCGGAGTAAGCGGTAAGTCTCAGATCTGATTCAGAATCGTAAAATATCCCTTGGATCTATGTTCCTTTGAGGTACTTAAGGACGTGGGTGACTGCATCCCAGTGGGGTTTCCTTGGTGATTGCATGAATTGACTGAGCTGCTGTGTGACGTAGGTGAGGTCGGGTCGGGTGAAGCTTAGGTATTGGAGACGACCGACGATGTGTCTGTACAGTTCCGGATCTGGAAACAGAGCCCCTTCATCTGTGGTAAGTTTCTGACTCGGGACTATAGGTGTGATACATGGTTTGCAGTCCAGTAAATTAGTTTCGTGTAGGATGTCTTGTATATACTTGTGTTGGCTGAGTATCATGCCTTTGTCCGATCTTGCTATCTTGATTTCGAGGAAGAATTTGGCTTAGTCGAGGTCTTTAATGAGAAATTCTTGATGTAAAGCATCTTTGACAGTGCTTAGGTGTTCCTTCCTTGGTCCAGTAATTAGAATGTTGTCCACGTAAATAAAAATAGCAATGAAATTAATGCCTTGGCCCTTAGTGTAGAGATAACAATCTGCTTCAGTCTTGTCAAAACCCAACCCCTTTAACTTTGTGGTCAATTCTTTGTGCCATTGGCGGCCTGCTTGTTTGAGCCCGGAGATAGACTTTAACAGTCTACAGACTTCACCTGCCTTTGCTTTCTCATAGCCTTGTGGTGGTAACATGTAGATCTCTTCATCTAGGGAGCCATGTAGATAAGCATCATTAATGTCACATTGTATGTTGGGCCATTTTCTGATTGTGGCTGTAGCTAGGAATGTTCGGATTGTTACAATCTTAGCTACTGGAGAGAAAACCTCCGAGTAGTCCACACCTTCCTGTTGATTGAAACCTTTTGCCACTAGCCTTGATTTTAGTTTGTCCACTGTGCCATCAGGGTTGTGCTTGGCTTTATATACCCACTTAGAGGCTATAGCTCGCTTTCCTTTAGGTAATTTGTCTAACTTCCACGTCTGATTGGCTTCGAGTGCAACTAGTTGTTCTTGCATGGATCTTACCCAATCTGGAGACCTGCTTGTTGTTTCATAAGATAGAGGCTCAAAGGTAGAACACACATTACTTATGAAATCTTTGTGATCTGATGTAGGAATGATCTGGAAGCTTGATATCTTGTCACTGCGTACTTCTGCAGGGCCACAGATTGGCAAAGTGGTGATAGCTGGAGCAAGGGAAGGAGTGGAAGGACGAGCTGAAGCTTGGTGAACGTAATCCTCAAGGTATTTGGATGTGATGTGGGTCCTTTGACTCCTCCTAATGTTGTTATTTGTGGTACTTTCTTGGTCAATGGTGAGGTGATGGTGTGGTGATGTGGTTTCTGCTATGTGTGGGCTAATTGTGGGCTGTGTGCATGTTGGTTGATGCATATCACTGAAGGTGTCTGTATTGTCATGAGTGGGGTTGTGAGGGAATAATGGTAGTGAGGTCAGCTGTGGATTGGGATGTGTTTGGGCAAAGGGGAAAGTTTCTTCATGAAAAGTCACATCTCTTAAAGAGAAAATGGTTTGGGTTTCCATATCCATAACCTTATAGGCTTTGTAGTCAGGCATGTAGCCAAGAAAGGTGCATTTCGTTGCTCTAGGATCAAGTTCGGTTTTAAGAGGGTTCTTGTTGAGAGCAAAGCATAGACATCTGAAATTTTTTAGATGGTCATAGGTTGGTTTCTTGTTATGCAACTTCTCATAGGGGGTTTTCCATTACAGGGCCTTGACTGGAATGCGGTTTAGGAGATAAGTGGCAGTGAGGAGTGCTTCCCCCCAATATTTTTTAGGTAAGTTGGCTGTGAACAATAACGCCCTTGTGATTTGTAGTAGATGTTTATGCTTTATTTCTACCACTCCATTCTGTTGGGGGGTGTATGGGCAACTCTTTTGATGTGTGAAACCTATGTCTGCAAAATATTTGCTACATTCACTGTTTAAAAATTCTCTCCCATTATCTGTCTGGATCTTTAGGACTTTGGTTTCATATTGTTTTTCAATGGCTGTGATAAATTGGGTTATAATGGGTTGTGTGTTAGACTTATGTTTAACCTGAAAAGTCCATGTGGCTCTGGAGAAATCATCCACAATTGTTATGAAGAATTGTGAAACATCTAGGGTGGGGACTCTGTATGGTCCCCATAAGTCCATGTGAAGTATGTCAAAAGGCTTAACAGTTTGAATTTTGTGTTTGGGGAAGTAAATTTTCTCGATGGAAACATGGCCTAGTCTGTTGTGCCAAACATTGAAGGGAATAGATGCATGCAATGCTACATTCTTGGTTATGTAAAAATCTAGGGGGTGCCTTTCAAGGTTCCTAGGGCCAGTAAATTTTCTGCATTCAGCTCATACAGTCCACCTTTTGCCTTGACTGCTGCCACCACATTGTTAGTCTGTAGGTCCTGCAAAAATAACTCATTAGACTCCAATATAGCAGCAATGTTATTTTGTGTAGTAAGCTTGTTTACGGACAGTAGATTTTTGAAGAAGTTTGGAATATGCAGAATTCCATCAAGTGATATCTTATCTCCGATTGTGCCCTGACATATGTGTTTTACTGGCTGTTTTGTACCATCTGGGAGTGTAACAGGTTCAAAAATGCGATTTATTTCATGCTCGTAACAGTAGTTTAAGTTGCTAATGCACCTGAATCAATCAACCATGTGCACTTGTTATCTGCATTGCATGGAGGTGTTTTGTTTGTGATATTACCTGCGTAATTTGCAAGTCCGCCCAATTTTACCTCTCCCGTGCCTTTTCCTTTGATTGCTTTGGAGATTTCCTATTGTATGAAGGTTGCCAAGTCTTGTGGGATGTGTTCAACTCGTTCAGTATATTCACTTGCCTCTTATTGTATCTCTGCAGGGGTGTCATTGATCGCGGCAAAGTTGGTTTTGCTTTTCTGTCTTGTCAATTCCTTGTACCAGTCGGGAACACCATGGATCTTAAAACATGTTTCTATGGGATGGCCTATCTTCCTGCATTTGTCACAGTATTTGTCTTCCTTCTTGATGAATGATTTTCTGCCAATGTTGCTATTGTTTCTTCCTCCCCTTTTGGCATTAGTATTGGACTGCTTTGCCAACATTGCTACACTTATGTTTCTGTCATTGCTTGCACTTACTGTTTTCTGCCTTTCAACTGTTTGCATCATTGCGAAAGCTTTGTTTACTAAAGGTAGTGGCTCCATCAACATGATCTGATTCACTACATGGTCATAGTCCTCATTGAAGCCCATCAGAAACTGCACTAACTTGTGCATATTTTCCTTGTTGGAAATTGCTTTAGCAGCATCACACGTGCATGTGGGCATCGGGTCTAGGCTAGCTAAATCATCCCAATACTTTTTCAACTTTGTGTAATATGCAGAGATAGTAAGGTTACCTTGTTTGAAAAGGCTGATCTCTGTCTCTATTTGGTACAGTAGTGGCCCATTGGCCTCTCCAAACCTTTCTCTCAGTTCCTCTCAAAGTTCTCTGGCCGTGGAGAATGACAGGAAAGCATCGCTGAGTTCTTTGACCATGGAGTTGAGTACCCATGATTTTACCATGGAGTCTGCCCTTCTTCATCTGGTAAGCAAGGCCACATCATTTGTTGGCTGTGTGCAAGTGCCATCCACAAAAGAAAGCTTGTCTTTATCGCATAGAGCAATCAACATTGATTTGCTCCAGGTTAAGTAGTTATTCCCATTGAAAAGGGTTGTAACCAAAACAGCTCCAGGGTTCTCTGTATTTGTAATAGAATATTTTTCTAGATCTGAGTTGGTGTTATTGTCGATTGTTTGTGACATTGTGGTAGGTGGGTTGTGGATCAGACCTTTGGCTCTGATACCATGATAAATACTTTGCTGATGAGAAATATGTTCTCTATTTCATCATAAAATGAACTGTACAGGGGAGGAGTATTTATACTAAAAACTAGGAGCTAACTATTGGCTAATGGAGAATCTGTACCAGAAAGGCGGCTAATGTGATTCTGATACAGAGAGGGAGTGCCAGAGGTGCTATGTATAGAGAAAAGTAGGGAAAAGTTGTATCCTGAAATAGCATGCGTTTCTGTTATTTTTATCTCCTTGCTTTGTCTGCTTGTAAGCTATCCGAATGGTTTTTTTGTGTTTGGTTATTGGGTCATATTTGTGGGCTCCGTGGGTCAGCCCATTTTATCAAATATATTGAGGCAAATATGTCTGTGAACAATGATCGCACCATAAAAAAGATATTTAGCCAGTGTTTAACGAATTTCCTTCAAGTTCCTCTTTGGTATATGATTTCTTGTAATTTATTACTCCAACTTCCTCTTTGGGTCTATGTTTTCCTTTTGTACTTTTTGTTATAGTTTGAAGAAAATGTTGAATTGATGATGTAATTTGATTCACGGAATCTGAATTAGTTACATATTAACTTCTTGTTTGTATTGTTTTAGAAACATATTGAAAACCAAATATGAGCTATACCTTTAAACAAATTTTGTTCACAAGTGTAATTCATTCAGTTCAAGAGTGACTAGAATAAGCTATCAATATAAGGTGGACAAACTAGTAATGAATGTCATTCTTCATTGTTTGTGCAATTTATTAGCATCACAAATTTGTAAAGCGAAAGAAGAGAATAGCAGGTGAACTTTGTGACAAAGAGAAGCTGAGTGATTCATATATGATTCTTGGCAAATGATACTAAACACTCAGGAACTTCAAAAAAGCGATAAAATGATTTAACAAGAGTTAGGAAACATACAACTTTATTGGAAACTTGGAGGTAAGCTGGTTGTTTGTAGTTTTTCTTTTCATATAAACATTACATACAGATAAACAAAAAATACAATGCAACTAAGCTATAGTTCCCATCTCCTCTTCATTTTAATTGAAAGAGTATTTTGTATGTTTTTAGCATATATGGAAGCTTGGATTTAGTTAATAAGTAGATCAGCAAGTTGGTATTTTCCTAATTTCACCTTTGTAAATATTCGTTTATTTCTCACCTTCTAGATGGTGTAAACAATGGTGGTAAAAGTTGCATTGCAAAGAATTGCATTGGTTCTCCCAGTTTTGGACTTTTGAATAATCCATTCCAGAGTTAGTTCCCACTCATATCTGTTGCTAGTCTCTGGTAGCATATGTAAAATCCTGCTCCAAATTGCCTTAGAGTATCTACAAAGAAAGAAAAGATGACCTCTGTCTTTCACTTCCATTTCACATAGAATACAAGTATCTTCTTCAATTCCACGCCATTGTCTTTGAGTTATGAGTCTATTCTTGATTGTAATCCAGGTGATGAAAGAAGCTTTAGGAATCATAGTATTGCTCTATAACAAAGTATACCACGAGACTTGAATGGAGCTGGGAGAGAATAACTGATGGCATGACTTATTAATATATGCACCATTTGGATTGAGAGACCAAATGATAGTAGTTGGAGATCTTACATCATTCAATTAAGGTAGATGTGCAACTAAGGAGTTTGATAGGGAACAGAAGTAGAGATTGTATTATTTACATATTTAGTAGGTACAACAGTAGAATTACCTCTTGGAAGTGTAACTTCCAGGCTAATACAAAAGCTATAATTTCTAGAATAATGAAGAATGATTCCCTCCCTCCTATACCGAAACCTATATATCCTCTGTA
>JANJEY010007341.1:0-10661 GCA_024703695.1 Erythroxylum cataractarum
CTCAATTATCCACTAATACTCCAAAATAAATCAAACTAAGCCTTAATCACATAATTATCACAATTCATGCTTAATATTATCATTAAAAAAATTCAGGGTCTAACATCGGATGTTACAAATAATAAAGTGAAAAATATCTTGAATAAATGAGTGACAAATGGTTTGAATAAATGAGTGACAAATGGTGGTATAATGACATATGGCTTGGTGATTAAATGATAAATGGACTAGTTACGGATTGATAAGTGGTAGTGTAAGAGGAAGACACATGAGTTGGCTCTCTATTTGACAAGTGGTAAGACATGTGTCCCCCCTCTCCACCATGCACTTATACCCATGATTTTCACCCTTGCAAGATCACCTTCTTTCATGTTTTGGTCTTATGCTTTCTCTTTCTTTCCCCTCATCAACGACACTCTCACACCACCTCCATAACCATTAAAATTTTGCTAAAATTTTGTATCCTTCATTTTATGTTTAGGAACCCTTCTCATTCCATCTTGTTCTTGGTGTATATTTGAATGCTTGGGAGGCTTGTTTAGTTTGTTAAATTGATGAGATCTTAAGCTAAATAAGTAAGTAATTGATTGCTTTATTGTGATTTATGTGATCATAACATCCATAAAGATTGATTAGGGGTTAATTGAGATGAATTGCATGTAAGGTTGATGATGAGATGTGCTTGAAACTTGATGAATGAATTAGTTTTGGTCTTGATGTATGGAAACCTTAGGTTATAGATTGTTTTAAGGATGAATTAGTTTGAGAATTGAAGTATCTTTAAGGTATACTTAAGGTATAATTGATGAGTTATCATAAAGAAGTTAGAATTTGGAAGAAAGATTGAAGGAAAAGGATGGTGAATTTTCAATTCACCTATCCCAAGATCGTGGGAATTGTATGGCTCTTTCCCATGATCGTGGAAATGCTTGGAGAGAGGAAATTTGTGTTTTGTGTTCTGTTTGAATCATATAAGGATAATACACTATATATTGGTGTTTTTAGACTTGATCAGGGCTTAAAATGAACTTAGTTTGATGTTGAATCAATTGGTTAAGTGTTTGATGACTTTAGGTTGATAATTGATACTATAACTTGAGGACTGGATTGTTTGATATCAATGTATATGAATTTGAGAAGTATGAGTTGTTAATCATATAAATATGTCCTTATGAATTTAAATGTGTTTAAAAGGATATAGGTAATGAATTAGGCATGATTGAATGATAATTGAGAAATTTTGTAAATATAATGCTAAAAAAAGATTGGTCAATGTATGATTGATGACTTGAGAGCAATGAAACTTACTTAAGGCATAACCTAATTGTAAACAGGACATATATAAGCTACGACGAATGAATGAGCAAGATTTGTGAATAAGATCACAGACTCAGGATAGTCAATTGAGCTTGCATTGAATATAACACATATACATATGTATGATTAAGTGATCATTTGATTAAACAAGTTAGTAATGTATAAATATGCGTGTATTGCATGATATAGAAGAACAAATAGATCGACATCATCCAAACATTGTCGGATCGTCAAGGTAATAGCTAATCTAGAGCATACTGTGAGTCAACCTAGATTTTTTCTCACTATATATGATTTGTTTTTGTCTAAATTCCAATTATTGAATTGTTACCTATGAGATTGTGGTAATTCCGAACATTGATGGTTCGAGGAGTCCAATATTCGGGAATGTATTGGAAGTGCTATCCACTTGTATGTGAATATGGAAAAATGAGTGCTCAACTGAATATTAGATGTTGGGCTTAGATCCTATGAATGTGATAAATGATTATGCATACTTAATGAAAACGATTGATAGTATAGTGTTTGAAATGATGCATTTCATGACATTGATATCCATGATTAGATAAAGGAGTTATGAACAGAGTGATCAATGTGAAAAAGAGCTTGAAGATTAGGAAATGTGCACTCAGAGTCACAGGCTCAATTCTTAATGAGCCCGGCATCCACAATGTGTATAGGATAGTATCTAAAATAAGCCTGGTATCTACAACGGATATAGGACAATTAAATAGGTGCTCAACCACAACAAAAATAAAAATAGAAATGGAATCTCATATGCATTTGCATATACATATCCTTATAAGTATCTTGAGAATGATTGGAAAGAACCATTGATTTATGTTGAATATGTGTATATGTTGATGATATAAATGATTAAGATGAGTGAGTGGATTATTCTGAGATGACTTTATGAAATGCTTATAATCCTAATATGCTTGTGAAATATGATATGTATATTGTGACTTGGTATACAAACTGAGTGATGTGATTAATGAGAATTGATTATGAATAATATGATATATTCATGAAATTGGTTTTATACTCCTAATATTTGAGTTTTGACATGAGTGAACACATCGATGATGGTTCACTCACTGAGTTTGCACACTCATCAAAATTGTAACGTTGATTTTCAGGTACTGGAGAGACCTAGCTTCTAAGGCAATCTAGTAGTAGTCTAGTATTTCCCATTTTGAAATAAAAAATGGCTCAAAGGTCTGGTTAGTTTATGTATGAGGGGTTTAGTTAGAATGTTTATGTTAGCATCCCATTTCATGTTAGATATTTTGTATAGGACAACAAACTTTCAGATGTTTTGTGATGTAAAAATGTGGATTATAAGATGTAATGTTACAATGTAAATTACGTTTGTGAATGAAATATGAAAAATGATTTTATGAATATTGTGTGTTTGATGCCTTGAATATGATAATGTGATTGATATAACATATCATTCTTATAGGGTATGTGCTCGGATATTCTCTTGAATGTCAAGTATATGCCCTATAAGAGTGGGATGTTACACTCTACATTTTAACTAATCAATTTCAAAACTCACGATTCTTGATATGGGATGCTCACATCATATGACACCAAACAATGATTGGTTTGTGTCTTGCATATAGACAACTTTTTCACTATCCAGTTTGGGGATAGTAAAGCTTATAAAATTATCATTATATGAAATGGTTAAGATGTTTGAAGGCATTGTTAGAATGTTATATGATGTTCAACATATACTAGATTTAAGGAAGAAGTTGATTTTTTGACACCTTACATACAAATGGTTTCAATTATAAAACCAAAGAGGACAACATCAAGGTAGTGAAAAGTGGATTGACTATAATGAAAGGGCTAATATTAATGGAAAATATCTACAAATTGATGGGGAGTGAAGTTGTAGGCAGAGAGGTTACTACTTTGGAGTCATATAATGATAGTACTACGTTATGCAACATACGACTAGGCCATATAAATGAATAAAGGATGATTGAATTTCGTAAGTGAAGCTATTAAAGAGCATCAAACATTGCAAGTTAGATTTTTACAAGTTTTATGTTCTTAATAAACAATTGAAGCAGACATACAATACCAACAATCATAAAATTAAAGTAATTCTAGATAATATATATATATAGAATTATATATATATATATATATATATATAAGGTCCTACTAGAATGATATCGTTAGGTGGATTTAAGTATTTTGAGACATCTATTGATATTTTCTAAAAAAATATAGGTATAATTCATGAAGCAAAAAATGTAAGGGTTTTTACAAAGTTTAAGGTATAAAAGGTTGAGGTGGAGAAATAGAAATGTAGACAAATCAAGTATCCTTAGAATGATTGGAAAGAACCATTAATATCATTATTTTAAACTACAAGCACATGACGTTGTTGTAGCTAACACTGACGAGTATAAGTCAATCCCACAATTACTATGATTACTAATGCTATTTGTTTTTTTTATTATCTAATCTAAATAAATAAATGATAAGATTAGAAAATAAGCTAAAATAAATAATAAATAAGAGTTAATCAACAAAACTAATAAATAAGGATAAACAAGTAATAGATAGATAAGATTTAGATGTAGAATTCCCTTAGTATTTCCCTATGCTTAATTTTATCTTGATTAAATGATTAATCCTATTTACTTGGACATTAACGAATCCCTAAATTACAACCTTATTCCTTCTTAAGACATATTATCCATATTCTTAAGCTGATTGATTGAAATCATCTCCTAATCAAAATCCTAAAAATGCATTAACTCACCTTATGAATTCCCATGCTAGGTTTCATCCAAACTCAAAAAGATCAAGTAATTTTCTCTTGACTAAGCACATAAAACCCTCATTATTCACATTAAGATTTAAACATATAAATCATCCCTCAATTTTAATGTATGCTTCTAGTTACTGAATATCCAATCTCATTTTTTCTATCTAATTAATATAAGAACATAAATAGATCTCAAGAAAATTAGGTATTTCATTAAATCAAAGATCAAATCAAAACGTGATTATAGGGTTCATCACATCTAAATTCATATCCCAATTGAGTACATCACAAAATAAAGACAACCCATAAAGAAAGTTAAAGAATCAAGAGATAAGAATGAGCTTATAATTCTTAAATCTTGATCCTTCTTGATTGTTCTTGATGGAATCTTGATTTCCTCCAAGATTTCTTCTACTTGATATGCTTTGAAGTGTATTTATCCTTGGGACTAATTTCTAGTCCTCCTAAACAACTCTTTCTTTCATTCTTCTCTTTTTTTTAATATTTTTATTTCAAGAAATCTAACATTTTATTTTGATCATAAGTCAAATACGTTCCTGTATTAATGTCTATGTTTCTTTATACCCATCTTGACTAATATTTTTTTTAAAAAATTACTTTTAATATAAGTATAAAACAACTCTGTGTTAGTTTGACACAACCATGTATTTGTCCCATTTTTCTTTGAAAAAAAATGAAAAGAAATATAACGAAATAACATTGAACATAGACTAAACACAACTTGAATACTACCCCATATCGGCCCCCCTATTCCAAGACATAGCCTCATATTAATCCCTTATTCTAGAACACACCCCTATGTTGGTCCCCCTATTCCAAAACACACCCCTATGTCAATCCCCTTATTGTTGCTATATTTTGATTCCTTCCTTTAAAATCATCCCAAAATCATTTTAACTAAACTCAAACTTGTATGAATTCATTCATTTTTCATTAGAGAGCTAAAAAAGACATGTAAACAAAATATAAATCAAATTAAGTGCCAATGCCTATATAAATCATTAAAACAAGTGTAAATGCTCTGTAAATTACACTAAAAACATAATACACTTAGTGTTTATTAAATTCATCCACACTTAAACATTTGCTTGTCTTAAAGTAAATCATTTTCATTACTCTTAACTTAATAAGAAGAAACTTTGGAAAAATAATAAACACCTTAAGGAGTTCAATCGAGATTTTTCATTTTTTATTTAATTGAAAATTTCATTGAGTTGTTAAGCATTTAGCTACTTGTATCAACTTATAGACTAATCCATTTTCTTCATTTTTTTTAAATTTTAACCTAATTTAAACCATTTAACTTAATACATAAAATAAACATACATGAGAAAAATGCTTCATCTTTTAAACAATTTCATACTTCTTATTTAAAATAAAAATTAAATTTAAACATACGATATGAGTATCTAAAGCTTATTTGAAAAGTTAACCTTTTTATATGAGAGTAAACACTTTGTCATGAATATTTTCAATTACTTAACTAGATCACAATTTCAAATGGATACTAACTCTACTCGTTAATTTCAACCCTTTTTACTTAGTTTGAAGCTAATGAAGTAGTTATTTAACGCTTTATTTATATTTATATTTTTATGTAGTATTATGAAAAAGAATAAAAAGGATTCATATTTAACATAAAGTAACACATTGTATCTGTAAATTATACATAAGGTAATATATTGCAAATGAAGTTTCCATTCTTCAATTTAATGAACCAAATTGAAATTAACTTAATTATCAAAACTTATAACTATTTACCTAAACAAATCAAATCATGATCATAACTAAACGCATAATGAATCATCTTGATCAATATCCTTTTTGAAAAATATTTCTTAAATTATTCATTATTAAGCTAATAAAAAAATTGACAAGCCTAACTACTAAGTGCCCCCCTTCACCACACTTAAGTTATACCATGTCTTTAATATACAAAACTTGTAAGGAAAATGAAAATATGAATAATAATGAAAAAAGGGAGGATATTAGGATTATCGGTACTCTATTAAAAGTAGAAATCATCAACCTTAACTGATGCCATCAATATCTATTAAATATGATATTTATCTAGAACATAAAGGATGATGTTGCCTATATATCTTGCAAAACTCATCAAATTGCATCTTAAGTACTAAAACCAAAATTATTAGTCTAACACTAACAAAAACTAAAAACACATACAACAAAAATTGCACACTAAGTAAAACATCCTAATATTAATTCTAAAGGATTTCTAAATTTTCTAAATTGAAACAAAAAAACATAAACGGTTGGGTTACCTCCCAATTAATGCCTCTTTATGAATCTTTTAGCTGGACTTCTTTATAAGTACTTATCTCAACTTGGATTTATAATAAGAGATTTGTTTCCATTTTTCTTCCAAAATAAGGTCTTATTAGCCTATAAAATAGGCTAAATAATGCAAGAGAATAAAGACTTATGGTATCATATTAATCAAACTAAGTAAATATGTTAATTTCATTTTTAGTAACAAAATCTTAATATAATACGAGAAAATAAAACCCCCTAGATCTTTTATTGTTTATGACATTTTGTTTTATGAGAAGTAGGATCTCTCCATACTTCAGATGATTGTCGATAATTCCTTAATAGCCTCCTTCTTTGGCTCCTCTTCTTTCTCTTCCTCCTTCTCCTCTTTTAGATAAAACACCTTGTATCTCATTGCAAACAAGTTGAACAAGTTGTCATTTGGAAGTCTTATATTATAGATATAAGCTATAAGATCCTTAGTTTCTTGGAAACCAGAATCAGAGGTAACAATGGCATTCATAAAGAGTTCCTTAAGATGTTGATCCTCCTCTTGTTGTTGTTATTATAGAAATTTAGGAGAAGCTTGATCATTTTATGCAAAGTCAGGATAGTTGCTCTACCTTAGATTATGAGCATTCCCATATGGGATATTTTAAAGCCAATTTTCCATAAATATTGGTTGCTTATATGGTTTCCATATGTAGTATGATGCTTAAATTTCATGATTAGGGTGGCCACACCATAAATATCATAATGAATATCTAATGCTAGTTAAGCTTCCAAATTTATGTTACCATAACTCTCATTATATTGCCATAAGTGATGGCATACTATAATCCAGTAAAAATTACGGTCCTCTCCATCATTCCATTTTGTTTTGAAGCTATGGTAATGAATACCTAAATCTTGAAAATAAGCAAAAAAATATAAGATTAATAAAGAAAGCTTTAAAAATGAATAAATAGACAATAAAAAGAAAAGAAATAAAACTGCCTAGGTTAGTGAAAATAAAATAAAAGCACAAGAAATAAAAGAAATGAATATATTAATAAAAATAAGGCTTTCCTAATATTACAATCCTTGAAAATGGCGCCAAAAATTTGATATCGTGTTTTTAATTATAGACACATAGTGTAGTTATAGTTAGCACTAATGACTGCAGGTTGATCCTACAAGTTTATAATTAATAATATTAACTATCTTTATATTATCTAGTATAAATAAATAAATGACGGAATTGGAAATTAGACAATAAATAAGAATTAATCAAACAAAGTGATAGATAAGGACAAATAATTAATAGATATATAAGAATTAGATGTAAAATGCCCTTCGAATTTCTCTATGCTTACACTTACTTTGATTCAATGGTTACTCCTATTTACTTTGATGCAAGGAGTTATTAAGTTACAACCATATTCCCTTTTACGACATATGATTTATATCCTTAAGTTGATTGATTGAAATCTCTTTCTAATCATAATCCCTAAGACTATACTAATTTGTTGTGCTAATTCCTATAATAGGTCTCCCCCTAGTTTAGAAAGATCAATTAATTATCTCCTGATCAACCATATACAACCCTTATTATTCATGTTATGATCTGACAATCTCAATGTATAAACCTATTTATTGAATCTTTAACTCTAGTTCCTTTAATCCATTTAATATAAGCATATGTGAATAAATCTCAAGGAAATTAGGTATCTCAATAAATCAAAGATCAAATAAAAACATAATCATAGGATTCATCACATCTAAATCTATATCCCAAAAAGTTCATTACAAAAAAAAGATAAACGATAAAGGACAATAATGATACAAGAGGTAAGAATGACCTTATAGTTCTTGAATCTTAATATTTCTTAATTGATCTTAATGGAATCTTACTTTCCTCTAAGATTACTTCTCCTTGATGTACTATTGAGTCTCCTTGTCTTTCGGACTAGATTTTGGTCCTCCTTAACATCTTTAGTTGGGACCCGATCCAGAGACCGAATCCCAACCGTTAAATGGAAAACGGAAACGGAAACGGAAACGAAACGAAAGCAATCGAAGGAAAAACAAACTCGAAAGAACGAATCACAATCAAAAGTGAATCGAAACAATGCAAACAAAAAATCTGAAAGTGAAAACAAAGTATCATAAACGAAATTTGAATTCCGAAACGGAAACATAAAGCGGAAACAATAACCTAATCGAAATCAACAACGAAATGAACGAATAGAACAGAGCAAAACGGATACGAATCGAAGCGAAACGAATACTGAATCAAAACGAAAATGGATCCGACATCCGACATCCGACACAAATATCATAAAAGACTATCGCATTGGAAACCTTAAGACATTCCAAATCCGATTTTTTGTTCATGTTATTCATCTTTCATACATATCGTAATTCATATTAAGCTCTTAATAGTAATTTCTCAATCTCATCCTATTAACAAAATCATAGATCTTATTCGTTTCTTTCTTTTGTCATAAAAATTTCGGCAGCATAATGGCTGCATTCTAACTAACCCAAACCTACAAAGTGATTAAAACACACTGCTATATTTCTCACACAATAACCAGTATCATCAGACCCTTCGTCCGGAATCTATATCCTAATCACAATCATACCTCAATTTAACAACAAGTTCATAAATTAGTTCAAAATACAACCCATCATATTCATATCCAATCATAATTCCAGAATTCAGATATACCATACTCAAATATATACACAAATTCATATTCCTCATACATTCTGAAATACATGCTCGAAATACATCAATGGCAAAACGTACTTCACATTCCCACATAGCGGTCCTGTGCAGCCGTGAACGGAACGTACTATACCTTTCCGCATCGCGGTCTGGTGTAACCGTGACTTATGGGAGTCCGATATCGAAACTCCAGTGCCATTAGCGGGCAGCCGAGAGAAGGCTTTTAAAAATGAGACAGTGCACTGACTCAATCTTAAGGAACCTAACCAAACCCACATATCACATATTCATGCTGGAAAATCAGATTGCCCAAAGACACATTTCTAAAACTCAATTTTTCATATTGTGTCATACTAGACACCTTAATATTTACAAAATGCACATCACATGATCGCAATCATTCAAACACATAGTCACAAAAATTCGCATATTACATTTCAATCATAAATCAAACACATTCAATTCATAGTTCCCACAATTGCTAATTCACATAACCATCATGCACACATTCAAATCCAAAGGATTTTTAAATCTCCAAATCAAAGAATGCATCAATTTTCATAATTAACAACATCGTTCAAAACTAAGAAAGTAATAATTGAATCGATTTTATCAAATCATCCCAAACAAATGTAGTATTTTTTTTTCAATCATTCGAAAATAATGAATTCAACAATTTGTAAATCGTTCCGAAATCAATTTAATTTTAATCATTCGAAAACAATAAAATTAACAATTGTAACAATTTCTTAAGTCATTGCAAAACCAATGAAAGTAACATTTCCCAAAAAAATTAATTTATCAAAACGTTTAAACTTGTAATTTTTTTTAACATTCCAAACCATTGCATGTGACAATTGAATCATTATAATTAATTGTTCGAAACAATTTCAATAATTATTCAATTCATTCTAAATCAATAATTTCGAAAATTTTTATCTTCTTCTTTATTTTTCAAAAAATATAAACAAGAAATTTTCAAAACAATTTACTTCTTGAATGCAAGTTTTTCATAATTTGCAAAAATCATTCAAATCACATGACTGTATAATTGTATCGATTTTTATTAAATCATCATAAACGATTTTTAACAATTTATCCAATCTTTCGAAAAAAAAATCAATTTAACGATTGGATCAATTTCTTAAATCATTACAAAATCCAATTTCTTAAGTCATTACAAAGATTAAGAAATTAAGCATTCAAAAGTAATAATTTTCAAATCTTTATACATACTTTATTTTTTTTCAAAAACCTAATAAATAGAGAACTTCAGAAATTTCCTTCATTTATCAAAACATTTTAGACTTAGAACAATTTTTCAAAAACATTTATAATAAAGTAAAATCCGATACTTCTTTCTTTCACTTTCTTGATTTTTCAAGAGCACAAAATATAGCTTGTAAATAAAAAAAAAATATATCTATTGTCTAATTCACAAATCACATTACAAATCACATAAGCATTTTTCATTTATTCAAACACAATGACACAAAAATTTACATATTAAAAATTTTCAATCAATCAAAATCAATGAATTCAATCAAC
>JANJEY010007801.1:0-10630 GCA_024703695.1 Erythroxylum cataractarum
CGTAAACCAAAACAAAAATAAATCATAAATGTTATAATGATGAAAAAAAAAAAGGAATAAGATAAAAGTCCAAAATAAAAATTTCCTGTAAACTTTGCGTCTTCTCTTTGTTAGTTTGAAATTTGTCCTCAGTCAAAAAACAATAAACGAGGGTTAACTTGTAACATGACACCAGGAATCAGAATAATATAAGGACCAATACACAAGGTTGAAACAAAATAGTGTACGTTAAAAAAGCCAATTCAAATAAGAAACCAAAACAGATCGAATAAAATAAAAATGTTAATAAAGAATTTGAAATTTGAATGATCCTAAAATTAAAAGAGTCGTTAATCAAGTTATCCGAATTTTAATTCCAACAATTGCAAACTTAAACTAAACCAAACATTTAATCAGTTCGTATTTATTCCGATCAAACCTACAAATCCACTTTGATTTTAAGATCATTGTTTACATCAAATATTATTCACAAGGAGAACTCAAGTCTGATTGTCATAAAAGATCAACATTAATATGCAAGGAGCTGGTTAACCCAATTCCATCTTGCACAAATTGTAGTAGAGCTAATACCCGCCACAAAATTCAATAGCGAAATCAATTTAAAGCCTGGCTCCATCAAAATCTACAAGTTATCTATACATTAATATCTCAAGACCTGGAAGAACTGCTCAACAAGGCCCCTGATTAAGATACACGTCAAAATGTGACAATAAAACTTCAGGTATGACAGGAAAAAAAAGCTTCAGATCTGCAATAGCTTTCGAACTCTATGCTGAAGTTGAGTAAGGGAGCTAATTCCAGGATTTTCATAAGACCCTGAGCAATCGAGTTTCGTAGTAAGATTCATCAAATTATGGATCAAGACCACCATCTCGTTACAACTTGGGATAGCTAACTTCCAATCAGACCCCTTTTTATAGTTAGCACATATTGTCTCAAGTTCTCTGGATTTTGAGGTAGCTTCTTTTAGTACAGAGACAGGAATTCCTGTACAATCGAACAAGAAAAAAATTTCATGCTTCAAACAAAATAAAATTTGTGATGTCCAATTTTCCCAAAATATTCTAAAACCAGATATTGTAACGGAGAGAAAGCAATATGCAGTCCAGTGTTTAGACACGACTGAACCGAGCTCACTCAGTCACGTTTTGTTTAATTATTGAAATATTCATTTAATTGGAGGTCATTTGTCATGACAATTCCAGAGCAACTTTTGCGTCTCGTACGAACTCTGAGAAAGTAAAGAAACTTTATGACATTAAGTAAATCTCCAGTAGCTTCATGATTGCTGTCACTATTATTTGTAGTCAATCAGTCAGTTGCACCTAACTACAAGCTTCAGAGATCTTACGAAGAATACAGAAACAGGCATCAAAGTAACAAGAATCTTACCCGCCAGTCTTGCAACATTCACACCATAGCTTTTTGGGCATACACCAGGCGTCAATCTATAAAGAAATGTAACTTCTTCTATTCCTCCTACCTCATTTCCAACTTGACAAGCCCTATGGCAAAGTGAAACCTATTATATAGCAGAAACGAAAGATAATACAAAGAAGACATCATATAAATTAAATGACCATGCGGACTTAAAGCATTTTTGCATTTATCTACATTGTATTGTTTAAACGTCAGAAAGTAAACCAACACCTCAGTTTATCCTATGTAAATTAAAACATATCAGTGTCGGTAGGAAAAAGGGAAAAACACAGTAGCCAACATAAAAAAAATAGATCCATGCCTTGGGATCTTTCTCGTAGTCTACAGAAACATTCCTCGACACTGCACCTTGTGGACTAAATGTTCAAGAACTGATTCCCAGCCAAGCATAGAACAACAGCTGGGATATTTATCAAGGTTGAGTTAAACCAAGAGATCAGGGCACTAACGAAACTAAAACTTGAAGGTATAACCCAAAAAGGGTAAGCTGTTCAAAACTTAAACAATTGCAAATCCAATGACACCTACGCTATTGCTTGTCCATCTGATGTTGATGTGCCCCGACCAAGTTCATCCAGAGCAACCAAGGAATTACCAGTTGCAGAAGACTGGAAGCAAATATAAAAAGTTCAAATATGAGATAAATGTGAGCAGAGAGAAAAGCTGCCTCTGCTAGTTTCAGGGAAAAGATAATTGTTACATTCCCAGGTTTGGGATCTTATGAGGATCTTTTAACATTAAAATCTGAAGTAGAATTAACAAGAAACTTTTGTTTGCTACATTTTCTTCCTTGTCAACCTACTGCTGAAAATCAAGGGCTCATTAGGGAGAACCTACAATCCCAAGCATCAATCTTTCTGATGAATGACTGTTTACTTTCTGGTCCTCTTCATTTTGATTAAATATAACCATTGCTATAATTTTGAAGGAGATATACCCAATTATAGTAACTGTCCCTTGTTAGTAGAGAACATAGGAGACGTGTGACTGAAACTACAACCAAAACATGAAACTGACACATGCCAGTTTGTAAGTAACGCATTACATGAATGAAAACATATTCCTAATTCCTGAGTTTGCTCTTCTTTATTCAATTCCAGTTTAATAGTAACAAAAATCACACTGATTATTTGCAAGTTCTCCAATAAATAAAGGAAAAAAGAACTAACTCATAAGGAAAACAACCGTGAGATAAGTAAATTTCTCCTATAACATGCTTTGAACTACAATAGAAACTCACCAGCATTAGTGCAGTTTCTGAAAGTTCTGTTAAGAAAGTACTCTGACAAGCCATTATATGATCTTTTGCACCCATTCATACAAATATTCGGTCAACAGGTGACAATTCAAAGTTTTGTGCAAAAACAGATCCCCCAACCTGTGCAAGAGCAAAAACTATTGGGTATGGACAGACAGCACAAAGCCAACATGCTACAAGAAAATAAAAATACCTGAGCCAGAATCACAGCAAAACAAACTTGGCGGATAAGGGTAGATTTTCCACATATGTTAGGGCCAGTGAGAAGGATAAAACTGGCACAACCAGAACCACCAATGTTAATATCATTGGGGACAAATGCACCCTTGTTCAATGAATCACTCTTAAGAACAGGATGTCCCAAGCATTTTGCAGATAATCGCGGCACTTCACTTGATAATGATGAAGGGTGCAAGATGATTGGACAACATGATGGTCCTTCATAAAAATCACCAGCAACTGACAGACTGATTAAGAACACGGATAAAATTATTTCTTGTCCCTTGAAGCAAAGTGAAATGCAAAACATTGGAGGACTGGGATAGGGGAAACATAATGGGAAAAAGCAGATAAGAAAAGCAGCCTTATTTCACATGATCAAATGTAGGTGTATGTTTATACCTGCAACAGTGGAAACCAGCTGCCTCCACTTATCATGATGCAGACAGAAGCGTCCAATTAACTGCTTTGAAATGTTCTTCAATGTGGATTCTTTTTCAGATTCAGTTTGTGAGAGCTCAGCTAAGAATCTCTTAATATTTGGGTTCCAGTACCGAAAAAACCCTGCATATACCACGTTCTATGAAAAAAAAAAAAAAGGCAACTGAAACTAAGAAAAGCAAGTCCAGAACAGTTCACCAGTACAGTGCCTGTGATGGGAAAGATTAGGTCTGGGTGACAGTGACAAACAGATATATAAGTCATTTGTCAATTGATCTTTATAATAACTCTTAAAATTTGGTAACGCAATTAGATGTTTGGAATTCTAAAGGAGCAAGAAACACAATGTATTAGTTCATAAAGACTTTCAGGAAATTCTAATACAAACATTCTTGTCAGTATTTGGCCATCCTTCTTTGAGAAGTTAGTGCAAATGCTTTCCCTATGAGTTCGCTAAAATTGTGAAGACATGCACCTAGTGTTGATTCTATTCATTTATGTGACAGGAAGCAACTCCATTACACTATAGTCCACTAATCATAGATCCATTCTTTACCTTTTTGGATGAACGCAACTCATAATCTCGAGGAATGCTTGCACGTAAATGCTCTGGAACTTCTAACAAATAAGCTTCTTTGCCAACTGTCACATAAGTAATCTGTAACATTTCATGCAAGGACAGGACTTCTTTAATTGCAGAACATATTCCACTACCAAATTCCAACATATTCTAGAAAGGTTCTTACTGATGTGTCTCCAAGCAACTTCTGTTGTTCCTTCAGGTGTTTAGCAAAATCAGACTCAATTTCCATTAATCTTCTACAAGCAGAGTCATACTGTGCATCAACTCCCCCAAGAGGAATGACACGTCCGGAACTGTTGGCTTCTGCCCAGTTGAAGGCATCCTTGAATTGTTGAAGAATTGAATGAATGTCAGGAACACCATTACCTGCAGAAACATAGCTAAATAAGATGACAGAAGGTATTGAAACGGTCAGGAAGTATCAAATCCAACATACCAGATGTTAACAAATAATGTAGTTGCCTTGCCTCAACATGTTCCAATATGACACCAAGTGAAGAACATGCTTGGGCCATTAATTCACAGCCACGTAAAGCAGATATAAACTCCTGCAGCTGCTTCTTTGCTGCATCATCCTCATACAGAATCACTTTTTTTGCATTTCTTCCATTTGCCTCACTGCATTGAGTCCAGTGCGCATAGAAACTTAATGTACCAAAAACTGTAATTCTTTTAATGTCAGAGAAATGTTTAAATACATGGGCATTCCTTCTCAGCTTTACCTGCTAGTAAATATCCGGGCAAGCAATCGTTCCATGTCTGGAAGTCTGGACAGTGCTTTTCTAAATTCAAGTGCCATTGTTTGATTTTTTCCCTGAGTAGCATAAACACATCACAGTAAAGGTACAACCATAACTGGGAGAAGCAACAAGATGTGAACATAAGGTGGCATAAAACATAGATCCATGGAACCAAAACCGGGATAAGTAGATCCATCAATAAAACACGGATATTCCAGATCAGATTATAGTTCTTTGATGCATTGTTGTCAATATGAATGTGAATGTGTTAAGTATATATGCAATGACAAAGTTTCAACTTCGGAATGGATTCAAAACTTAACCAGAAATGAAACTAAATCCTTAAAGCCCCTCACAAAATTAAATCAAAACATGTCATAAGAGCTCAAAGATAACCGAATTGTGAAGAAAAGGAATGCATCACAACTATCATGACAGCAGATTCAAATTACTAGACAACACATTTCAGGCACCACAGGACACAAGAACTTATAGATGTAATCAATCGACCAGAAATATTTGCAAATGATCAAAATCTAGAAACATAATGGATAAAGACGATAGCCCTGTCAAACATTGTACAAACTAAACCATGACTACCAAATAGAATCTTACTTGTAGATCTTTTACTGCATCTTGGCGGACCTTAATAGAATCCAAATGGTATAAAGGCCTAGCTAGCCATGTTTTCAGTAGCCTCTTTCCCATAGCTGTGACACAATGGTTCAGCTGTGCATATAATGTCCTTCATAAAAAAATCAATTGCCTTAGGATAATTAAAACAGTGATCTTGTCAATATAATGTGCATGATAGTAATCTTGTCAAGATAATGTGCATAACATGATTACCCTGAAGAATCTCCATTTCTGCTGTTCTCAAAAATTTCAAGGTTCTCCATGGCAGCAGCATCAAGAACCATGTATGGTTTTTTATCAATACCAGCAAACTCAGAGCAAGGAAGTGATTCGAACTTTGCAAATCTAAGTAATGTCTCATCCAGAAAAGCCTGTTTTAAATAATATAGAGTGCCTCCAAGAGCTGAAAGAGCAAGGCTACCATTTTCTCCCTTGTTCACTAGCTCGGACAAAATGACAGGCAGCCACCTTGATTTCTTATCTTCAGTATGAAGATTGACTGACTCCAAATCCCCTTCAATTAGATTTCCAGAAGCAGATTGATCTCTAATACGCTTGTAGATAATTTCCACTTCACGAACAGTTGTATTAGCATCCCAGAACTCTGAGAGAGGAACCAACTCATTGACCAACGGATTTCTGGTGTGCCTCATAATTGCTCTTTCAGTTTCAGAACTGAGCATCTTTGCAGCTTTTATGATTTCCACTGGCCTCAACTCGGATAATAGAGCAGAAAATAAACTGCATTCTTCATTATCCACAAACTGGCAAAGATTCATTCATGATCGACCATGGTTAAATAGAAATGACCAGTGGCTTTTAAACACATAAAACATGGTGATGACTACTACCGAAGAACAAACCTGTCCAAGGATAATCCTGCTGGTGGCAATATCAACCACACACACCCCGAACAAACGCTGGAAACTTTTGTCTGTCAAATGCTCACTACTTTCAGCCACAGCCATAAGATAAGAGGCATCAGGATTTGCTGAAAGCAATTCACCCTCTGTTAGTGTTCCTTTTGTAACTATGGCACATATTTCACGTTTCACAACCTAAAACAATAAAAAAAACTGTCAAAGTTGAGAATATGAACTGATCACAAAACCACCACAAAACGATCCAATTGAGAAGGAAAATAAATAACCAAAAAAGAACAATAATCAGAAAACGTATACAAGCGAATGAATGATTGCTATATCATCAAGTCCAAGTGCCAGAAAATTTCAATATCTAATGAAAGATGTACTCCAAACATTGTTACCCAGTTGAGGTCCTCGAGGAAAAACATTAAAACACATAGCAATTTATAAGCCTACTACAGGAAAATTTGATGATAGACAAGATGAAATTATTTTAAAGCCAATAAGGGTCATTATACCTTGTCCTTAGAACCTTGTTCTTTCCTTCGGAGCTCCAGTTGTTCAGGTGTTTCTGTCTGCTCTACAACTAGAACTCGATAACCCTGTTCTGCAAGGCAAGCTCCTCAGAGAACAACATCTACAAAATAAATGTAAAAATAAAGAAAAGTGAATTTAGGCTAGAGATCATCGATCTGCCCAACCTTTCTAGCCAATTTCTCCACATTTATTGAGAAGTTTCTCTCTGGAAAACCACAATGTGGTTGCTCTCCCTAATGAAGCAGGAACAAATTAGAGATTAGAGACATAAGAGAAAATACATTTGCTTGCGGGAATACAGCAAGGAGGTCACAAGAGAAAGAGGCCAGTATCCAGAAGAAATTAACATATTTGTGAGTATTGGCTAAAACCAATCAATACCTTCATATACTGTAAATCTAGTTCTTTAACTCCCACATGGGCATCCATTTCAAAGAGTTCATAAAATTTTCCCATCTGCACCAATTAGAAAGGAAAGAATAAAGATATATTCATTAGTTGACTGAAAGACATAGTTATCAGTTGTTTGAATCAAGTGAAATGACGACAATGATGCATAGTTCAAATATACTTTGATACATACCTTGAAAAATAAAACCTTATCCATATGCTTTGACTTGAACTCCCACCATTGCCTCTGCAGATAACAACAAAGTGTTCTGATTACATTTTTAATATGCTTCAACTTCAAATTCAACCATTCAACATGAAAAAGAACCTCAAACACTAAAAGGTTTCATTGGCTAATAGTCCAGCTTTTCTATGCTTGGCCTATACAGAAATTGTGTTCATGTTTTCCATAACTCAACCAATACACATTGAAAATAAAGTAGGCAAAATTATAATCCAGCATCAATCATAGAATGCTTACCTGGCCACCTGTTAGGCCCTTCAAAAAGTCAGCAGGTAAGTATAGAGTCCTTGCATCATAATCTGCATCTTCAAGAAGAGTCTGGATCCTCTGTTCAAGATTACCCTGTCCTACTCTGTCTAACGTTAAAACGGCGTTGTTTCACTATTTTAACCATAATTTTATCATTCGATCTTCAAATGACCTGATTTTTGAAACGTTAAATTTATAACACACTTCTCTATCTCTCCATAAAAATATATAGCTTTTAATTTTGACTTGAAAAGATTGATCGAATCATAGTAAGGGTATCAGTTGGAAGAGAATGAACTGGATATTTTATTAAACATATTCTAGTATTTTGATGATATCTTGATCTGTAAAATTCCAAATATGATGAATTTTAATTTGGAGTAAACTAGAGTTATAAGCCTACAAATTGTCTCAAAAAGTTGAATTTTAATTCTTTCTTTAAGATTTTGAATTTTTGGATGAAAATTATACGTAGTACATTGTTATTGAATGTGAACAACCCGATAATATTGAAAGCATATCTTTCAAATTATTAAACTAAATTGAGTAATTTTGATTTCAATGAAAAAATAAGACATAGAGGAACACTTTCCTAAAAAAAAGTATGACCAAATTACATCAGTTTACACTTTCCTAAAAAAAAGTATGACCAAATTACATCAGTTTCGCTTTTTAATTGAATGTGAACAGTAGACCTGAAAGTGTGACTTAGAAAAAATCTAAAATGATTCATGAGAAAAGAATAAAGATTTTAATAATTTAGTGAGACATAAATCTAAGTATAAATTATAGTTAGATAAGTTTTGATATAAGATTGATTTTGTGATAAAATTGATGGATAAATACTCGAGATTATCATGAACATGCATTGTACATAATTCATTTCAAACATGTGCATTATTGAATACTTATGATTGTGCAAATTGTGATCTCGTGTATATTATTTGTGATAGAGGAGTAACTGGAACGTCAACTTCCAAACGTTGTCGGATCTTCTAGGCATTATCTTCGAGAGCAATGTTAGAGCTGATGGCAATAATACAAAACATAGGATATGGAGGGTATATTCACGTAGGAAGAAAGAGGGTGTCAGAGTTAGTTAGGAAGGCTGAGGTGGCATAACAGAATTGTAGGAGGGTAGCTAAGAGGGGAGGAGAGAGAGGGGAGAGGGCATTCGGTACTGCAGAAGAATATTGTGACAGTGAAAGAGAACATTCTTCACTGAGGAGCAGCCATTGCTCTGGTTGAGTGAGGTCATTTGTTTACTGATATAGTTGTTTTATCACTGATTCCCTATCAATAGTATTTGGATCTCTAGCCATTCAAGCTAGAGTATCTAACACAAAACAATGTGTCATCCAATTTCCTATCCATTTTTGCAACCTTTACAATAACCTTAATCTTATCCAGAAACTGGAAGATTATCAATTTGGCGAATAAGTAGATACTGAGTGCTAATAATTGCGATTTGCGAGATATTAAATGTAAGCTTATGGAAATGTTTGAACCACCCAAATGCTATTCAAACAAAACAAGGTATGACATTCCCGAATAGCTTAATATGTAAAGCCACATCAAGTATCAGTCAAAGGATGGAAGACCAATATTCTGGATGGCTGGAGAATCTCTTTGCACAATGATGCGAAAGTCTAACAAGGGAAAAGCACTTGCCTTAACCCAATAGCGATCTTTCCAGGACAAGCTTCTATCAGCCTGTGAAAAATCCAAACGAAATTATATATAAAAAAAAGCAGCAAGGATAATTAAACACAAAATGAAATAAGGACATACAAGGGAAAATTTAGGAAAGAGCACAAAAAGTTCTCAGAAAGAAATAAAAAGATTACATAGCATAATGAAGAACCTAACCTTTCCAACCCATAAAGCAGGTATTAAGAATGAAGGAGCTGCTGAAACTAAAGCCAGTAGGAAGTATTCCAGTTCTGTAAACCTCTGTAAATTTTCAATAAAGATGTGTTCAGAACAAAGTTATGTATTGCGAATGTGATTGTGCACTGTGCACATGTTTATGTTCAGAGAGAACGAAAGTAAATCAGAGACTGGAAATTCCTCATTCACAATTTCTATATACTCTTAAGAAAATTCCCAACATTTGACAAAAGAATGCATAGATGAAAGATCAGCTGATCCTATTTTGTAGAAGATAAATCCAAGCCCCGACTTGTTTTGCTAATTCTACAACATCAGGGAAACACCGAAAATCGGCAGCAGTTTAACGAACTAAATCACCAGAACTCCAAGTGGACCATTTACTTGTTCCAGTCAAGTCAACTAAAGACATAAAAACTATACATTAACGAATCAAATACCAAAAATCCAAGCAAATAGATCATATATAGACTGATTGGCATTATTACTCGAACAATAATTCTAGATCAAATATTTTTATCAGCTACACGCAGAACAATGGTTTGATTACCTCGTAGAGCTTGTAAGGAACAACAATGCCCAAACATAGAGTGAGCCAAAACGGAGTATAGCAAAGGAAGAAAACCTCGGCCCATCTCTTGCTGGGATTAGAAGCCAACCACAAATTCGAACTAGATCCACTCAAAGATTCCTTGCCTAAGTACCGCCAAATGCGATTTTTATCAATTCCAGACAATAGAACGATTATCATTCTAAAATCCTAATAAGGTTATCTAACAAAACCAGAAAAAAAAAAAAAAAAACAAAAGACAAATTACAAGATCTAGACTTCAAAAGGTGGCGAAATATGAGGACATACCGGCCATTTCTGGCGCTCGTTCACCTATGGTACCGTTCTTGCGGATCTCAGTGGACCGCGAGTGATAATCGGAGGAGGAAGGCAGTTATCGCCGGTAATCACTCTCAGTGATTGAGCCGTGAGAACTGTGGAGCTAGTGAGTGAGCTTCGATAGACGATGTCCAAACGACTTGCCAGCCGTCCACTTTGTCGTGTCGATTTAGTGCCTGTTTGGTTGAGCTTTTATCAGTAGAGCTTTTATCAGTAGAGCTTTTGTCAGTAGAGCTTTTCTGAAAAGA
>JANJEY010007807.1:0-10629 GCA_024703695.1 Erythroxylum cataractarum
CGGGAACAAAAATTTTTGTTTTCCGCTGCGGGTACATGTGATGTACCTCCCGGGATGTTCCTACATTAGTACCTAACGCGTCTTCACTATTGAACTTAGAGAGCCTATTCTAAGTTATAGTGGAGATCGAAGCATTACTAAAGCTTATTAATTTTGCCTATTTCAAAGAAATTAAGAGTTTGAAAGCTTAATCGAGTCCATAGGCTAACACCATAATGAGAGTACCTTTTATTTAGATTCAAGGATCAATGAACATCCCGAAATTTCAAAGATATCTCCAACCCACTTCTTCACCATTGTTATTAGTCTTTTCTAAATTCGCTTTGGCCTTGTTTGATTGGCAAGAAAGTAAAGTGAATTTGGAATATGATTCCTTAGAAAATAAATCTATAGAAAGTAAAGATATTCACATATTTGGATGCTTATAAGAATTCTAATAGGAAGGTTTGGTGGATTCTTATTATAGTGTTTGGTATGCAACAGTATTTCATATAATGTAACTTAATTTTAACTTGTGTTTTCAACTATAGCCCTACAAACCGAATAAAAATTAAAATCGTTAAATAAGAAAAACATGAACCTGAAGATTGACGATTGAAACTCCTGAGAAAAATATTCAAAATCCTACTAACGAGAGAATAATAAGAATAGTTGAAGACAATATTATGCATACCGATACGTACTAGACCAAAATCGGTACGAAATAAAGGGTGGGTCGTACCGGATGTAAATACCGATCAATACCAGTCCATTTCAAATAGTACCAGCCGTTATTCAAAATATAAGTCAAATATCGATCGATACCGAAAATTTTAAAAAATATGGGGACTTTTTTGCAAAATTTTCAAAATTTTCCTGCCTCCCTCTTACCCCACAATAGTTATTTTATTTATTTCAACTTTTATAATTATTGTAAATTTTTAAATTTTATTTTTAAAATAATAATAAATATTTTTATTACTAATAATAATTATAAATTAAATAAAACTTAAAAATAAAGTATTTTATTTAAATTTATTTTAATATTTTATATAATATTTATTAATAAAGTATTAATATTTTATTTCATTTTTTAAAATAAATAATTTTAAAATTATTATTTTAAACTAAAATTTATTTTATATATTTTAAATTATTAAATCAAAATTTATTTGAAATTTATATAACGGTACCAAGTCTGGTACGATATTCGTAACATTAGTTAAAGAGGAGGTAGGGTTTTATAAAGAGTTGTCATAGAGTTGAAAGAGAAGGAAGGGTTACATTGACTAGTGTATTTTTTATATTAAATTTTCGAAGCAAGTAATCGGAGATATTGAGATTTAGAATCCAAGTCAAGTGCTACTACTTTCTTTAGATTAGAAAAGTTTTTATTTTCCTAACTACTCAAAAAAAAGAACCAAACGTGATAATATAAATTTTAAGAAAAATATTACTTTACCAAGCAAGAATCCATGCCAACCAAACAAGGGCTTTGTGTTTGTCTTTTTGTTACGTTCATTGCATCTTAGTTGTTTCGTTTTCATCATTTTAGGATGTCTTGTTTTCTTTTGTTTGCAATATTTGAAATAGCATTGTCATCTCAACTCTCTGTGGTTTGACCCTAGCTCACCATTTACAACATAGTTTGGTAGTTAAGAATTTATTATTTAGTAGTTGGTGACAGGTTATCAAAGTGCTAAATTGAAGAATAGTCAAAGAAATAAGAATCGGTTACAACTCCTTCATCAGTGAAATTCATGCTATAAATGAATGTTGCAAAAGTCTATTTAAGTTCAAATATATCTTTGCTTATTAATATATCACATTATATTGTTCTCATATTTTCTTTATATCATTGTAAGTGCATAAAATGACTCACATATTTAAGAAAAAACGAAAGAAGGGGTTTTCAGCCTTGTTTCATATTTTTGAATATACTACTGCAACTGATTTACATGCATATTGATTATAGTGGGGAAACGCACTAATTAGGAAATCTCTATCAACAAGATAAATTCTTTCTTCCCCAAAATTAAATGGGGCAAGATAAATAGAAATAATATTAAAGAATAAATAAAACAAATTTCATCTTCTTTTCTTACCTATGGATTGTATGGAAAATATGGAGTTTTGCATACCCCCCGAATCCCCCCCTTTTATTTACTAAAAATTCCTATTGCTGGATCCGATTGTAACGAGTTTTTCGTAAATTTATAAGCGGAAGAAACTCTTTATTAAAGTTCTAAAATTCATTAAAGTTATAAAATTCAAATATAAAATTAAAAGTCAATTTATAAATTAAATTTAATAAATGAAAGTTATAAGAAGGAAAATGATAATAAAAATAAAAGAAGAATAAGTTCATTTACTCAGTTTTATATTCCTAGTATTTTATTATATATACTCATTTAGATATACTTATTATATTTATATGCGAATTAGAATGATTTGAAGATATATTAGATATATTTTGAACAATATGATATAATAAAAAAGATTAATAGAATAATAAAAATCAAAATAAATGTACAACTATTCAATTGAGGTGCCCATTCTATGACAATTCTCAATGACCTACCCTCTATTTTTGTGCCTTTAGTGAGCTTAGTATTTTCGACAATTGCAATGGCTTCTTTATCTCTTCATGTTCAAAAAAACAAGATTTTTTAGATTCGATGGAAAAAATTTAATATTTCATATATATCTCTTTCAAGACTTAGGCTTGGGGCATAACACAAATATCAATTTACTCTATTCAAATATAAGATGCAGTTTCTTTCAAATCAAAATGAAACTTAGGCAACCATAAATATGATATATGAGTAAATGAGCTATTTGAAAAAAAAGGAGATTAGGGTAGATGCCTGAAATAACTTCTAAGCCAATCTATCTATATGTGTTTCGATAAAGTATATGTAGATAGGAGATCATATGAAAGGGGCTCTTCTTTTTTTAGATCTAACAAATTAGATTAATTCCCCCTAAAGATTCACATCAGAATACTATGAGTTGATGAAAGTTACTTCACAAAAAAAGGTCAAATTTATCCAATTTTTATTTATTTAGGCTAGCTCCCACTTACAATAAACAATAAAATGCAACCAGATTTAGTATGAGTTGTCGATCAGAACATATATAGATAGAGATTATAGCGGGGTCACGAAAAACAAGTAATTTTGCTACACCTTTATACTTTTTTTAGGTTCACTGGGGTTTTTATTGGTTGGAATTTCTAATTATCTTGGCAGAAGTTTGAGATCTTTATTTTCGTCTTAGCAAATCATTTTTTTCCACAAGGGGTCGTGATGTCTTTAGGATTGCCAATCTATTTATTAGCTCTTATTTGTGGTCCACAATTTTGTGGAATGTAGGGAGTGGTTATGACCAATTTGATATAAAAGAAGGAATAGTGTGTATTTTTTGTTGGGGATTTCTTAGAAAAAAATTGGTGCCTATTACTTCAATTTCTTATGAAAGATATTCAGTCTATTAGAATAGAAGTTAAAGAAGGTGTCTATGCTGGGTGTGTCCTTTATATGGAAATCAGGGGGCAGAGATCCATTTCCTTGACTTGTACTGATGAGAATTTGACTCCACGAGAAATTAAACAAAAAGCTAAGGAATTGGCCTATTTCTTGCCTATCCTAATTGAAGAATTTTGAGATGAATTGAAGAATGAACATTTTCTTAACAGGAGATAAAAAATCCAAGAGTTCTCTTTTTTTCTATGGAATAATTAACCTAGCTGAAATTGCTTCAAAGTACTAATGAACCAAAGAAGGCATATTATATCTATATGAACAATTATGAAAATATATACGACCAATTCAGTAACAAAACAAATCAAAATCGAAACAAAAAAATGAGCCTCATCCGATAGATCAAAACAAAGAATTTTGGAATAAGCTATAAGCTATAGAATAAAGAAATTCTCTTTTTATTTTCAATATTTGAAATGGAGATGTCTGATATAGATAGATCATATCTTGTAAATTATCTCTCTTTTGTCAATCCACATGTCTATTTATCCTTTTTTCTCCTTAATGAGCAAAGGATTGGACTGCTTAGAATGATATGATAAGTTTTTTGTCTCATTTTGCTTTTTCTACCCATTTTTATCATCAAATTACATTACAATATTATTTAGAAATTTCTCTCTACTATTCCTATGAACTTGGGGAGTCGGCCAATTTTTTTCAAAAGATCCAATCTTTTGACATAACGGAATTCTTTCATTTCAAATTCCTAATTTGAAGTGGCTATTTCGTTTATTCATTGGAAAGAGGGAATTTCTTCAAATTTGAGCAATTGAGACATCTGAAAATAATATTTTTTTATTCAATCTTGTAATCTTTCTTAGGCTAGTTCTGTATTCTTTCTAATTCAAGGGCTAACCGATGACTCACAAATAACAAAGAGGGAATAGATTTAGAAATTCAAAACCTTGTACTAGAACTTATGCTTGATAGAAATATTAGATCGTATAGAGTTGAAAAATAAGGTGAGTTCATTAAAAATTCACAGATAAAAAATGGAAAAAAATTCATTCCCCTTTTATATCTTAGATCTATAGTATTTTTGCCCTGGAGGATTTCTTTTTCATTTAATAAAAGTCTAGAGTCCTGGGTTATTAATTGGTGGAATACTAGTAAATTCAAAACTCTTTTAAATGATATTCAAGAAAAGAGTATTGTCCAAAAAATCATAGAATTAGAGGAACTCTTTTGCTTGGATGAAATGATAAAGGAATACCCAGAAGCACATATGCAAAAGTTTCAAACCGGAATCCATAAAAAAAACAATCCAATTGATCAAGATGTACCATGAGGATCGTATCCATACGATTTTTTGCTTCTTAACAAATATAATCTATTTCATTATTCTAATTGGTTATTCTATTATAGTTAATAAAAAGTTGATTATTATTAATTATTGGGTTTAATAATTCCTATCTAACTTAAGTGACATAATAAAAGTTTTTTCTATTCTTTTATTAACGTGTTTATGTATAGGATTCCATTTACCCCACAGTTGGGAACTAATGATTGCATCTGTCTACAAATATTTTAGATTTTCTCATAATGATCAAATTATATTTGGACTTGTTTCCACTTTTCCAATCATTCTCCATACAATTTTTAAATATTGGATCTTCTGTTATTTAAATCGTATGTCTCCGTTACTTGTAGTTATTTATCATTCAATGAATAATTGAAAAATGTTCCAACGATCCTATTAGAATGCTTGTTATTTTGTACAAAAGAAAAATATTCAAAATCTTACTTTTTTATACACTTCTTTTTTTCTATACATGCAAGCAATTCATATTCTTTTCCTATTTTAGTTAAAAAAATTCAATAAATAGCATCATTGTGGATAGGGAACTATACTAGTGACTTATCTAATTTTATTGTAGAAATTTTTGGGATCAATGATTGGACTATGCAAACTAGAAAGAACTTTTCTTTTCCATATCACTCATAATGTATATATATATAATAACTCAAGCATCTATTTCAAATGCGTATCCCATTTTTTGCATAGCAGGGTTATGAAAATCCACGCGAAGCAATTGGTCGTATTGTATGTGCCAACTTTCATTTGGCTAATAAGCTAGAGGATATTGAGGTTTCACAGGCGTTATTTCCTGATACTATATTTGAAGCAGTTGTTCAAATTCCTTATGATATGCAATTGAAACAAGTTCTTGCTAATGGTAAAAAGGGGGCTTTCAATGTAGGGACTTTTCTTCCCCCCCCCCCCCGATCATATTTCACTAAAGATTAAAGAAAAGATAGGGAATCTTTCTGTTTCGAGCTATCGTCCCACAAAAAAATATTCCTGTGATAGGTCCTATTCCTGGTCAGAAATATAGTGAAATCACCTTTCCTATTCTTTCTCTAGATCTCGTGAATACGAAAGATGTTCACTTTTTAAAATATCCCATATATGTTGGCAGAAATAGGGGAAGGGGTCAATTTTATCCTGATGGGAGCAAGAGTAACAATATAGTTTATAATGATATAGCAGGAGGTATAATGAGCAAAATCATACGAAAAGAGAAAAGAAAATGGGGGATACGAACTAACCATAACAACTACGTCAAATGGTGGTCAAGTAATTGATAGTATACCTCCAGGACTAGAACTTCTTGTTTCAGAAGGCAAATCCATCAAACTTGATCAACCATTAACGAGCAATCCTATTGTGGGTGGATTTGGTCAGGGGGATGCAGAAATAGTACTTCAAGACCCATTATGTGTCCAAGGTCTTTTGCTCTTTTTGGCATCTTTTATTTTGTCACAAATATTTTTAGTTATTAAAAAGAAATAGTTTGAGAAGGTTCAATTGTCTAAAATGAATTTGTAGATCCGTGGATTTATCCATATCAATTTTTTAAAAAGAAAAAATTGTTAGCAATTTTATATGATCAACGTATGATCAAAAGAAAATTATGAAAAGCCGTCCATTTCTTTATATTTTTTATACTAAATTTTTATTTTTGAAATTACTTGTACCATATTTCGAGTCATAGTATATATCGGTAAAAGTACGAGCTGAATTTATCCCTTCTTTTTTTAATCTAACTTAGAGAATGGTGCAATTTTTGTCACTATTGTTAGATTTAACTGTCATAAAATGTATCAATAGTTCTTTTTAATCTAATAGCATACAATTTGACTAGATACTAAGCATAAGATAAGTAAAAGGAAAAGAAAAATATAAATGAGGAGAACAGGGGATTCTACAGGGTATTATTCTATTTGTCTTCTGAATCTTCAACAAAAAAAGATGTGAAAATTCCTTTTCTTGTGTCGAAATAGTAATGATTGTTGATACCATTCATCTAAGATTCCTATTCTTAGTTTTTATGTTTCTAGGTTTAGCATAACCTCCCTCTTTTCTTTTTTATAAGTATAAATAATAGTAGTTGACAAATAAAGAAGAAAGGGAATCTTTTTGATCAAATAAAACGTTTTCAATGAACTTCTAAAAAATTTTCAACTTTGATAAGATACGCAAATAAATAGAATTAAAAAATAAATATAATAAAATAAGGTTATATTAGTATAGAAAATTGGCATGATATTGGATCCACATAAATAGATAAAATATATATCATGATTATGTCATTGAGGAAAAGGCCATCAAGTAACAAATTCTTTCTTTCTGATAACTTTGATAATATTCTGTCAACGAACAAATGTTCTGATTCAATTAATGAAGTTAGGTTTTCAAAACAACCACCTAGGATAACTATAATAGAGTTTTTGAAATATTTGAAATCACAAAAAAAGTGAATCCATTTTTCATTTATAGATCCATTTATATGAATAAGACTTTATTCGTTACTAAGAACTCAACGGGGTGGCCCTCCAATTTTCCTTTTTTTCTGTTTGATATACGTTATCATGTCTACAATATTACAGGGATGATCCCAATCTTGAATATGAACCATAAAAGAAAATGCCTATTAAACTAATCACAGTAATACCAGTTACAGTACCTATTATCCAAAGAGGAGTTCTTTCACTAATATCAGCCATTTATCTCACTTCCCTCCATTTTTAATCAAGGGACCATGTTAAAGACATAAACAATCATAGATAATTATGAGATAATATCTTTCCGATGGGGATGGGATACTAAAATTTCTACTATTATTTATTATGTATTTATTATTCTACTATTCCTATTAAACTTTTTTCTCCTATTAATTGAAGAAATAATTAGAAAATAAAAAACAAGTACAAAATTGAGTAATAACCCTCAGTAGAGATTGGTACGATTCAATTTAACATTTTTTTGTTGGGGTTTGATTATGTCATAGCTCTATAATTAATTCATATTAAGTTTATCATTGGATGAACTGCATTGCTGATATTGATCCCAAAAAAGAAACAGTAGGTACCACTAGTACGTGAATAGCCAACAATCACTATAAAACCCCATGTTAGGGGTTAGAATATTGAGGCATTGTATGCTTTGCATATTTGAGTCCTCACTTACAAGTGAATATGTATTTTTGACACATATAAATATTTATACATGCATACATTGACATTTCTGGGTATAATTGGTTTTAAAATTTTGTTTAAGATGAGAATTGTGGTTTTTTGGTGTCAAAAATTTATTGGAGATTATTAGTAATATTTCAAAATTATTGGAAAATTTAGGAAATTTTCTAAAATTGTTAGCGTATTATGGATTAAGAAAAATAGTTAATTGACATGTAGCACCTTTATATGGATGACAAATGGCCCACGTGCAATGAAGCCACGTGTCAATGGGATGTCAATGCAATCGTGCAGAGGGATGGTAAGGCCCGATCATGCTTTTGCATAATCACAACATTGCTAGTCCATCTGGAATGTCGCGATCGTGCAGGCGCACGATCGTGACTTCCATGCTTTCTAAAAGGGGTTGTTTTTCGAACATACCTTGATCTTTTTGTTATAACTTCTTCTCTAGGCATCCAATTGACATGGGAATTAAACCAATAGACTCCTAAGACATTGGTTTTCATGTCCAAAAAAAATTAGGACCATTTTAAATGGATTGATTTAAGAATTTAAGATGAAATTGTGACTATATTGAAGTATGATAACTGGGATGATTTTACTAAACATACTTTGATATTTTATTGATATCTAGATTTGTAGATTTCCAAATGGAGTGATTCTTTGATCAGAATTAAAATAGAGAATTAAGGCTACAAGTTTTCTGAAGAAATTGAATTCTAATTCTACCTCTAAGAATTTTAGAATCTGATTGTAATTTGAGATAAGATTTTTGTTGAAGCTTAAGTACAATCTGAGATCGTTTGAGTATAACTTTCAGTATAATGAACCAACTAGAATGATCTTGGTATCATTAGAAACTTAAGACTTGGAAGAACAAATTTCTAGAAGGAAGAGTTATCAAATTACCTCATATTCCTAATGTGAATAATTGAGAAAAGTGGACTCGAAAGTTGGTCGTGAGATAAATCTGGATTAAGCAATTGAGTATGGTTTCACATGATTGATAATCTGACAAGATTAAGGATAAGAAACCCAGGAATTTGTCATGAAAATGCATCATACATATTTGGCATACATGAATGTGCATAATTGATTTCATAATCATGCACAATAGTAATATGTATTTGTGTTAAATGTTATAGAGGAACGCATAAAGCGACCGATTCTAGATATTTCTAGGACTTAGAGACAATAAGAGAAAAGGGAGCTTTTATAAGTAATTGATCGGCTCTCGTTTGATCTTACAATTAATCCCTTGGAAACTGAATACAAAATTTAATTCCAAGGATTGCAGTATAGGATGCAACCTCGGGTCGTCTCACTTAATCGAAAGCTAGCGCAAATGGTCTAAGCTAGCCTAATTGTAGAAAATGCAAACTAAGTTGATAAAAAGGGGGTTTGGATCATTAGTAAAAATTAAGAAAATTGAACTGAATGAAAGAAAAATGTATAAAAAGGTATTTTTGGATTTTTTGGAAGTAAAAAGTGAAAAACTCAAACAATGATCAAATATGATAAAATCCTCTTGAAAACGAGCTTTGGCTATCATGGTTCAAAACAAATCTTTCGGGAGAGAAATTCACTAAGTTTTCGAATGATAAACCTTAAAGAACTCTTTAAGTCCAAGGTTTTAATCAATGAACTCCATTTCTTAAAACCTTTTTGAATGCATCTTAGTGTGTGTAATGGGTAAGCTAATGCAAGTGGTCAATTGGGATCAAGCATCATCTCAATATCAAACACAACTATGCAAATAAAAGAGAATTAACAAAATCACAAAAAAGACATATATGAGACTTCATTTATTAAATCTCCAAGTTCTACATCAACAGATCTATAACACAATACATTGTTCAATACTTGATTAAACTATAATTAGGAAAATTCAACTACAAAGCATAAATCCTAACTCAGGAGTTCAAAACAATGTAGTTAAACATAAATGAACTACTCCCCCTTTGAAGCTCATTAAACTCAAGCCATTACTACATCTTCAAGAGGAAATGGTGCTTAGCCAAGAATTACTTTGGGAGTACTCAACACTGTAGACACACCGATAGCACCCATGGCAGCAGTAGGAGATGAAGAAAATGATGAAAATTGAAGTAGATTGATGGACAAAGGGTGAGAGAGAGAGATGAGAGGTAGTATCAGAAGTGTCGACTCTTCTCCCCAAAAAACTAGTCTTAACCTAATTTGGCAGGTTTTTAAATGTTAGGTCGATGGGTCGGGTTACACAGTGAGAGAGCTTTTCAAAAAAATGTTTGAGTTTTCGACGTTTCACCGTGATGACAGGTACGTTCTCCGTGGCGTACTTTTTTCGAAAGGTTTTGCGTGTATTTTGGGTCCCTCTCCACAGCGTACGAATTAATCTTCACTGCAGCGAACTTTTCCTGAAAACTCAGCCTAGATTCTTCGTGTGAACTTTTTCGGTTCCTTCGTCATGGCGTACGAATTAATCTTTGTCGCAGCGAACTTTTCCCGAAAGTTCAGCCTATATTTCTTAATGCTTCGCCACGGCGAAGTTTCCCTGTAGCGCTTATCTCCTGTTGACTTCAATTAAGCACATTGACTCCCTTTTCCTTAAGGTTTCTACAATCAACAATAGCAATTTGCAGTATCA
>JANJEY010008317.1:0-10586 GCA_024703695.1 Erythroxylum cataractarum
AAAATCCAAATTTCTTCCTGTTTATAAATATTACAAACCATATATGGAAAATACAAACTGTCTCATCATACTGAGTATAAGTCAGTAACATTAACAAACTGAACATTATTAACAACAAAATGCACTCTTGATTGACCACTATGGTTGTCTTTATCCCGGTCTTTATACTCTTCTATTTGAACCTACATGGGTCATATCTACTATGCTAAGCATATAGCTTAGTGGGGAATAACTAAACAGGATACATAATGAAAACTGCCTATAAAAATTCAAATATTCAAAAGCAATCCAAAAATCATGAATCCCATAACATAATATACCATAGTATAACATAATGTATATTTGTTCCAAAGCAAAACCCACCAATATTAGAATTCAAAAACGATTTATTTCAAAACTAAATATAATTTATCAATATAGAATATTTCTCATGTTGAAGCAAATCATTTAAGTCTCATATCAAAATGTACAAATATCATAACTGAATATCTGAATAGGGTACAAACCCTTCAGATTAGAACATGATTTAAACTAGAATAGAATCTGTTTATATCAAAAATAAACATGTATCAGAGTACAAAATAAGTTAGACTACTAATCCATTTTACAAAAGTTGGTAACTAGACTCATATAAGAGATACTGTGATCAATATCATAAAACAGAAGAGACTTATGTCTTATTAATAGGAGACACCAAACTATCAATAACAAATGAAACCGAAGTGTTAGTAACAAAAGATACTAAAGTGTCAATAACAGGAGACACTGAAGTGTCAGTAACAAAAGATACTAAAGTGTCAATAACAGGAGACACTGAAGTGTCACAGGAGCAACTGTAGACCTTTCTAGACATGTCTATTTACTCAAAAATAGGATTTAACAATTTGAAAAGAAAACAAGTTCATTTAAAAATTCTCATGTAAGGAACATATTTAAAAATATTCAACTTTGTTCAACTTGACATAATCATAGATCTCGAAGAAACTAACATATCATACAATATCCAAACTATCATTCATTCATATAACATCTCTAAAATTTTAGACCTGAACATTTGGTAAACAAAAATTCTTAATGATCTCAGATGACAATGAAACTTAATGGAGGGGAAGAGAAATGTGTGAAGAGTTTGTGGTCCAAATTTCAAGTCAATCAGAGGTAAGGAGAAGAAGTAATGATCAAAAGAGTGAAGGATGTTCAAAGTTATCAAACAGCAGAATACATCAACTGTCACGATCCTGCTTGTGCATGATCATGCACTTCTAATTTATTCTCATTTGTCACAATCTGCCAACCCTTTCATGACCCATTAGATCATGCACTACCTTTTATTCTATCTTTTTCTAGCTCTTCCTAAAATAGACTTTTGGTTTAATTTTACACGGTCATTTTGACAATGAAAATGAAGGATTTAGGCCAAATATTCTTTAAAACAATTGTTCCTGTATGTCTTAAGTTTCTAATGACACCAAAATTATGCATTTTGGTTCAGTATTTCAAAAGTTATACCCAAAATACTGAAGATTGTCCTCAAATAATGACAGAACCCAGAAACTCAAATTCAAGCCAATTTTGACACTTTTAGTGATAGAATGAAATTTGACTCCTTCATAAAGGTTGTAGATATATGTATCTAGTTTAATATTCATTTAAATTCATGCCATTTGGATACCAAAAGGTCAAGATATGGCCAAAATACCGATACTTATCTAGTGGATCTATTCTTTCCTACTAGTATCCAACGTGTTTCTAACCTCACTTCTTTCTTAATTTAATACACATTTGATCCATTTAAAACATCAAACAATACATGTTATAATAGGATACCAAGTTTATAATTCCCTTACCTTACTAAACTTCAAATTCAACTTCAAGAACCCAGTTAAACCAAGCTTCCAAACAACTAGCACATACCTAAGTTTAATGTGCAACTTTCAGCATCTATAAGGTAATAATACATAGAATCACAAGACCTACTTCTTAATGAAATAACTTATAAAGCTGCCAAAGGTTGATAATCCAATCTCTAGCAAAATTGCAGAAGTTGAGAGAAAATGGGAGGGGTTTCGGTGGAGAGAATGCAAGCATAGAGAGAGACTGCAGAAACTCCAAATTAGTTGAAGTGAATTAAAGCTTGTTTTGCAAGTTTTCATGATTTACCATGGCCACATATCACACTTGAAGGTATGCAATATATCCTTCAATGAAGCCATCTATATGTCACCATATGTGGTTGCCTAATGTCCCCATTCAATTAGGCCATTTGTTAATGTATTAGCTAAGATAAAAGTCACTAATTTTTATGCTTAGTCATTCTAATTTCTATGTACCAACTTAAATGCAAACATAGAGAGAGACTACATAAACTCCAAATGAGCTTAAGTGAATCAGCATTTGCTTTGCTAGGTGTCGTTATTTACTATGGCCACATATCACACCTGTATATATGCCACATGTCTTTCAATGAATCCATCTACATTTCACCATATGTGGCTGCCAAAGGTCACCAATCAATTAGGCCATTTGTTAATGTATTATCTAAGCCAAAAGCCACTAATTCCTAGGCTTAGTCATTCTAATTTCCTTGTACCAACTTAACTTATCACCTGATAATTTTTCCTAGAATAAATGTACATTTAATTACCTCAATTTTCTAATGGAATGAATCAGTTCCAATTCACGAAATATAATTCATCAAACAAAAATTCAAGTCATATGACATACTCAATCTTATCTCAAATTTTAACCACCTATCATACATATACTTTCATGAACATGTAACATTTCAACTAAGGAATATTTTGGGGCCTTATAGGGTATGCTCTTAAATGTCCTCTAGATGTTTGGGTATACGTTCTATGATAGTGGTGCGTTACAAAGGAGTTCCAAGTTGTCAAATCAAAGGGGATATTATCAAAAGCCTACCTGTTGGAAGTAACTCAAGTTCTCAAAATAACAAATGGTACGTAAACAAGAGTAAGAATAATAATTAAAGATCTTATTTCAAACCTAAAGTGAATAATCCCAACTTCAAAAAGTAAGGCTCTTGCTTTGTATGTCAAAAGTCAGGTCATCATGCACCTCAATGCAGGAAACGAGTGAGAAATGGAAATCTTATTAAACCAAATACAAATTTGTAAAATTGATGATAACAAAATTATAGTTGCCATTATTTCTCAAATTAGTATTGTGACCAATGTGAATGATAAGGTGGTAAATTTTGTCGCTAAAAGGCATATATATGTAAATAGAAATGCTTTCACTACCTATAATACATTAAAGAAGGAGAAAAAACAATTTATCTTTGAGAATCTTGAACTACAATATTTCTTAGTAAAGGCAAAGTCCTTTTGGAGCTTACATCTACTAAGACTTTGGCATTGAATGAGGTAATTTATGTACCAACTATTAGAGTTAATCTAATTTCTGTAGCATTGTTGGGAAAAGTTAGGGTTAGAGTTTCATTGAATACATTAAGATTGTTATAAGAAAAAAAAAGTGATATATTCTTGGGGAAAGGTTACTGTAATTAGGGATTTTTTGTATTAAATGTTTCTAAAATTATCAATGAAAGTAATTCATGTTCTTTTGTTTATTTAATTAATTCTTTCAATTTATGTCATGCTATATTAGGTCATGTTAATTTTTCTTATCTTAAGGATATGCAATTTCTTAGCCTTATTTTTGTTAATAGTGGTACATGCATAAAAAATTTGGCATATATGCTAAAAAAGCTAAGAAAATTTATGTATCTATTATTAGAGAATCTAGATTATTAAGATTAATTCATACTAATCTTGGTGATATGTGTTTTTTAATCTAAATGTGTCATGAAATATTAACATAAATTTTATAGATGATTTTCTTACATATAATAAATTGTATTTGTTAAGAAATAAAGATGAGGATTTTAATATGTTTTTATTGTATAAAACTGAGGTAGAAAATGGACTCAATAGGAAAATAAAGTGAGTTTGATCGTATAAAGGAGGTGAATATATTTTGTTTGATGACTACCATGAAAAGAAAGGAATAATCCATGAATTTACTCCTTATTCCCCTAAATCAAATACTATAGTGGAAAGGAAAAAATAAAACGTTAAAAGAAATGATGAATTCTTTCCTTGTTAGTTGTTCTTCTCCTAGTAATTTATCGGGTGAATTTATTTTGTATATATGCCACTTACAAGATAAAAGGCCTTGCAAGAGAATTTTGGAAATACCATGTGAGTTATATAGAGGCTAGCCTCCTAATTTGAAATATTTAAAAGTGTAAGATGTCTTTTTAATACTACAAGAAAATAATACATTACTGACAGAAAATTATAGACGAAAAACATTCTGTAGCAAATTAGCGACGAAAATTGATTTTTCGTTAGTAAATTTGTCGAGAAAAATTCTTTCTTGTGACTATCAAAATATCTGTCCGCAAACTTGAAGGGAAATTATCCCCGTAACTTTTTTGACAAAATATTGTGATGGAGTAGTAAAGTTCATCGTAAAAATAGGTGGCAATGGCTGGCAAGAAAAATAATTATCTAAATTACTGACAAAACTGCATTTTAATAATGGAACTATTGTTCCATCTATAATTGTTAAATTGTTCACAAAATAAAATTACATCGTTTGCTTTTAATCCAAATGAAGTCATTTTAATCACCTACTTAAGCTACCCAAAACCCCCCTTTTCCCTCCCCACTGTTATTTTCTCTTTTCTTACCTACATTACTGCCTATTGTGTCTAATTTCTATTACTTTTAATTGCCTTCTTATGTTGATTATGGTTACAAATCCTTGTGTTTTGATCCAAATGTGAGATTAATTGAGTGAAAATGGTGTGAATATTGCATGAATGTTAATTGTGTTAGAGAAGTGCTTTAAAAGCGATCACCTTTAACACTTATTTTATAAATCATTTTATGATTAATAAATAAAGGCATTTTTCATTATTTTGATGTTCATATATTTATAGATTTGATGTTGATCTTAAATTTATTTAATGAAGTCCTTGATACAAAATATAACATGGAGGAAATCATGATAAGATTATGATAATGTGATTCCTATTATATGTAATTATGTTAGTATCTAAACTTTCCCTAGTCATATGATTAATGAGATGGGATATCATTAATCTGGATAGACTAACACATGTTATACTCCTTGGTTGGATTAAGCAGTAGATATCGTAAGTTATAGACATGATTTGTTTATAGTTAAAATGTGGATGCTTACTAAGTTAATAAGTACATTGGATTGAGCTACTATGAGACAATCATGTAGATATTCTATTTCAATGTTAATGATAGTCTCATCATAGCAATGATGCAAGTATCCTTTGACTTGAGGTGTTTAAGGATATCTTGAATACTAATCCTATGCTTTGACTCCATTCATCAGTACCTTTCAAAGGTTACTCATAGGTTTGTGATTGGGTACAACTTGAAATATTTAGAGGTAATTAAGTAACCAATAAAGGATTCACCACTCCTAATAGAAAGAGATGATATAACGACCTCTTGTCGGGGTCATTACTCGAGAGTCTCTAGCCAGAGCAGATATGTGTCATAAAGAGAGTTTTCAATGATACATAAAGTAATGAGATCCTCAGGACAAGATCTAATATTACTTGGACTAGATGTGATGTAGTCAGTCTAGTGGGAGTTAACACTTTAAGGGTATAGATGGTGAAAGGACAAATTGCATGACAACATTGCCTATGGAAGGGGTTCGTAGTCAAACCATTGACTTTTTGGTCAATTGGGAGGTCATAATGTGTTGCTAGATATCACTCTTGACTTACTTGAATTAACTGTTAATTCAAGTAGCTAACATAAATGGAAATCTAATGGGTCACACATTTAGGAGATCCAAAAGATGAGTAAAATGGTCTTGAATGGTCATTCAAGGTATGAGAGAGTGTTTCGAGATTGTATGACAATATGATTGTGGTAGAAAATGTTGCATGGAATGGATTAGAAACAAGTGTTGTTGGCTTCCAATTTGGCCATTAACTTCCCAAAACTTCCATTAATGCATGTTATCCATGGTCATTATGTATGATATGCATGATTGGAACCTTATAGTGATATCAGAGCCATCTTGTGCCTTGTTAAATGTAGAATACATGACACGCAAAAACTGTTTTAATGGTTGTGATACCTTTGGGTCCTGTAATGTTTTGCTCAAAATTAATTATAGAAAAATGTCTTTCATGATTTTCTTTCACTAATTTGTTCATAAGATGGATTTGAATGATTCAGTGTGATTGAAAATATTTTTAATTTGAGTAAAATATTTAATTTTGAATTTACAAAAACAAGCATGAAATCTGTCTTTCTGTTGGGCATATGATGTCTTAATTGACCCCAAGTTTTTTTTACATAAATTGGCAACATTTTCATGACTCTTACTACACTTTTTGACTCCTATTTATAGATTTTGTGCTTAAATTGACTCTTGAGTGTGTACTTTTATTTTATGTAGTTTGAGAATAAAAATTGTCACAAATCAGTATTAATTGCACTAATTAATTTTCTGAGAACAATTGATACTGCAAACTACTATTTTTATTATAGAAGATTCAAGGAAAAGGGACTCAAGAAGAAGATGTAGAGTCAAAGAAGGCTGAAGTGAGGTCAATAAGAGAACAGGTGCAACAGGAAGTTCATTGCGGTGAAATACGTAGAAACCCAGCTGAACTTTCGGGAAAAGTTCGCCGTGGCGAAGGAACCAATAATGAAACAAAACCTTTCAAAAAAAGTTCGTAACGGTGAACCTTCAAAAACTCGAACCATTTTCAAAAAAATTACCCACTGTGCGACCCGATCCAATCATCCTTCATTTAAAAACCTACCAAATTAGGTTAAGAGTCGACAACAACAAGACATATACAAAATATTCACACTCTCGACTCTCTCTCTCAACTTCGACCATCATCCATCACCTCTCTTCCATTTTTCATCACCACCTTCATCAGCTACTGCTATCATGGATGCTTTTGGTGGGTTTTCGGTTGTTAGTTCTCCCCAAGTAATGCTTGGCTAAGCACCTTTTCCTCTTGAATATGTACCAATAGCTTGAGTTCAATGGGCTTCAAAGGGGAGTAGTTACTCATGTTTAGCTACATTGTTATGAACTCCTTAGTTAGGAATTATGTTTTGTAGTTGGAATTTCTTGATTATAGTTTAATCAAGTGTTGAACAATTTATTGTGTTATTGAGTTTGTTGATGTAGAACTTGGAGCTTGAATATATGAAGTCTCATATATGTCTTTTTATGATTTTGTTAATTCTCTTTTATCTACCTAGTTGTGTTTGATATTGAGGTGATGTTAGATCCCAAATTGACCTCTTGTATTAACTTACCCATTGCACACACTAAGATGCATTCAACAAGGTTTCAAGAAATGGAGTTCATTGATTAAAACCTTAGACTTAAAGACTTCTTTAAGGTTTATCATTTAAAAACTTAGTGATTTTGACTCCCACCAAGATTTATTTTGAACTATAATAGCCAAAGCTCATTTTTCAAGAGGATTTTCTCACATTTGATCATTGTTTTTAACTTTCAAATTCTTATTCCCAAAAATCCAAAAATACTTTTTACACACTTCTCTTACAATTAGTTCAACTTTGTTAGTTTTCTTAACCCCTTCCTAACCAATTTATTTTTTATTTCATTACATTTAGGTTGGCTTAAGTCCATTGCATTAGGTTCCAATTAAGTGAGATGACCCGAGGTTGCACTATATATTGCAATCCTTGGAATTAAATTTTTGATTCCACCTCCAAGGGTAAGACCAAAAGACATCGCGGATCAAAATAATGTCGTTGCCGGGGAACCAAACAATTGGTTTTCTTTAGGTTAGCCGTTGTCATTTTTGTTTCTCATTGAGGTTAGGAACCTTTTCTTCTACATTTCATTTTACATTGTTTAGTGTCATATTTTTCAATAGTATAGGATTTTTATTTTTCTTTGCATATCATTAAAATTTTGAAAACAAAATAAAAGTATACATTCACAGTTAGACTTTTCATACTTAGCATTATTTTTGCACTCGCATAGTTTTTGAGTCTTTGTGTGCTTGTGAGTAAATTTTGTTACTTTTTATTTTCCTTTGAATTGTTCTTGTGCATGCCCCGAAAAACAAAACTCCTACCTTTCTATCCTGAAATTGAGAGACGTTTGATAAAAATTAAAAAGGAGAGAATAGAAAAAGAGAGAAGTAAGGGAATTGTTGAAGAAGAGTCAAGTGAGCAAGGTAGTGAGAGCAACCCTTTAGAAGGAGTGAATATGGCCGAGAACCTAGCCTTTATCCAAAACTCTATCTTTCGTGTTAACCATCCTAGGAATGGTGATAATTGAGGTCATGGGGAGTAGGTGAGAATAATAGGAATCAAAGGAGAAGGACTATTAGGGAAGCAACAACTTCTGATGTGAATTATGATCCATTTACTACTGCTTGTCCTAATTTTGATGTTAATTTTGAAGTTAAGGGATTACTTATTAATTCTCTTCCTAAATATCATGGCTTGATAGGAGAGGATCCCTACATGCATTTGCAATCCTTGTCTATGATCAGTCATAGTATGAAACCAGTGGGAGCTTCACTTGATCAGGTGCTATGGAAGGTTTTTTTACCTATCTTTGGAAGGAAAAGCAAGAGAGTGGTACATGAGTCTTCCAAGGCATGTGGCGAATGCCTACTATAGTTGGGCCAATTTGAGAAAGGCTTTCTTGGAGAAGTACTTTCTAACTTCCCACACTTCATAAATGAGGAAGGAAATTTACTCAGCACGCCAGGATTATGGTGAGTCTCTCTATGACTATTGGAACTGCTTTCAAGATCTGTTATCTAGATGCCCCCACCATCAAATACCGGATGAATAGTTAGTGCAATATTTCTATGATGGACTGAAAAGTCAAGTCAAAGGTATGTTAGATGCGGCAACGGAAGGTTCATTGATTGATCTTACAGCTTCGGAAGCATGGGATTTGATATAAAAGATAACTCTAAATCATCAATAATATAGTGATAGAAAGAGGCAAAGAGTGGATGAGTTGGACACCACAACAGCGCAATATAAAATAATGGAGAGTTTGGAGTCAAAAGTTGACTCTTTGGAGAGTAGAGTGACATCACAATTATCCTTCATCACTACAGAGTTGAAGAATATGAATGTGCATCGCCCGATATCTTCTATGGATCTCACAACACCTAGTTGTGATACTTGTGGATTAGTAATGCATGTATCCAGTGTTTTCCCTAGTCGATTTGAAAAAGTGTCTGTAGTGTATTCGAGATGATCAAATCAGAAATGAGACCCCTACTTCAATACTTATATCGAGGGATGGAAGGCTAACCCTAGGTTTGGTTGGAGGAATGAAGAGGGATGGGCTCTAAACAGATTTCAACAAGGGGGAGGAGTTGGTACTTCCACCAACCAGTTCCCCAACCAACAACAAATCATGACTGTCCCACCTAAGGAGGACACCAACCAATTGCTGCAAAATATGACGACTTTGATGAAGGAAGAACAAAATTCTAACAACAACCAATTTAATGCCATAGCTTCTCTGATTCAGCAAGATTCTTCAAAGAATGTTGCTCGGTTCAATACCTTAGAGAAGAGAATGGAGCAATAGGAGACGAAAACGAAAAATATTAACTCTTTTGTCACTCAATTGTCCATCAACATGAGTGAGAACCAATCAAGAAGCAGTGGAACCATTCCTTCAAATACTGTAATGAACCCTAAAAGTTTAAATGCAATTGCTCTCTGAAGTGGGAAACAAGTGAGGTTCAACCATCAAGATGAAGAAGAATGTGAAGAGGAGATTGATAGTGGAGAATTGCCTTTAACAAAGAACAACATCAAGAAATCCGAGAGCTCCAAGGAAAAATCACTTGTGAATGAAAGGAAGTCTGAATCAAAGAGCAAAAGAGCTACTTCAGAGAGTTTCAAGGAACAAGCACCAACATGTGAGCATGTGGAATCAAACAAGCATGGAGCCAATGAAGCCCAAGGTAAAGAGGTAAATCTTCCAGACCTTCCTTTTCCTAATTCATATTTGATGAGCAAGCGAATGACTGACATTAAGCATGAAAAAGATATCATTGATTTGTTTAGTAAAGTAGAAGTCCATATTCCTTTGCTTGCTTTTGTGAAACAGGTTCTTGCTTATGCTAAATACCTTAAAGACCTGTATACCCATAAGAGGAAGTTTAGGCCCAATGAGAGAGTCCAAGTAAGCTTGAATGTGTCAGCCTTATTTAAGCCTCAAATCCTTATGAAATTCCAAGACCCTAGATCTTTCACTATCCCTTGCACTATAGGTAAAATTACTATAGAAGGAGCCATGTTAGATTTAGGAGCAGTCATTAATTTTATATCTAAGTTTGTTTATGAATCATTAGGAGTTAAAAATCTTAAGTCTACATCTGTAGTTATCCAATTGGTTGATAAATCAATTAGGCATCATGTGGGCATTATAAAGGATATTTTGGTCTAGGTCAAGGGTTTAATTTTTCCTGCTGATTTTTATGTGCTTGATATGTCTTCTGAAGTTGTGCATGGTAATTT
>JANJEY010008380.1:0-10582 GCA_024703695.1 Erythroxylum cataractarum
TTTCTCCTCCTCCTCCTACTCTTCCATGGGTATCTCTATACCATTTATCAACCTTTTCTGGCATCAGATTTTTATGAATAGAAGAAATAAAAAGCAAAAGCAAAAACACAAAAGGAACGAAAAGGCAGAAGTAAAAACATAGAAGGAATGAAAAGGCAGAAGAAGCAAAAAGACATAAACAAAAACACAAAAGGAACGAAAAGGCAAAAGAAGCAAAAACATAGAAGGAACGAACAGACAGAAGAAGTAAAAGACGATAGAAAACACAGAAGGAACAAAAAGCTAGATTAAGCAAAAACACAGAAGTAATGAAAAAACAGAAGAAGCAAAAAGGCAAAAACAAAAACATAGAAGAAACAAAAAGGCAGAAGAAGCAAAAGGCAGAAGCAAAAACACAGAAGGAACAAAAGGCAAAAGAAGCAAAACACAGACGATAGCCAAAACACAGACGATAGAAAACATAGAAGGAGATGACATCACACAAAAGAAGATGATGTCATCACAGAAGAAAAAAACACAGACGATAGCCAAAACACAGACGATAGAAAACACAGAAAGAGATGACGTTACACAGAAGAAGATGACATCATCATAGAAGAAACAAAACACAGATGATAGTCAAAACACAGACGATAGAAAATACAGAAGGAGATGACGTCACACAGAAGAAGATGACGTTATCACAGAAGAAACAAAACACAGACGATAGCCAAAACACAGATGATAGAAAACACAGAAGTAGATGACGTCACACAGAAGAAGATGACGTCATCACAGAAGAAACAAAACACAGACAACATCCAAAACACAGATGATAGAAAACATAGAAGGAGATGGCATTACACAAAAGAAGATGATGTCATCACGGAAGAAGTAAAAAGACAGAAGATGCATCTCCTCTCTTGTACATCTTCCCTTAAAAGGACCCTGACTTTTAGCTCAGGCGTCCAAAATTTTCGTGCTAACTGCCATTGGAAAGAAGACAGAAAGGTTTACGACTTACTATAAGACACCTTTGCCTAAATCAACTTAGGTTAATCCTAATTTTTTCCCGAAGTCAGAAAGCGAAGTTTCCTTTATGAAATAGAAAAATTTTCAACGTACGAACTTAAGAGGGTCATGAATAACTATGCAAGCATCTTCCATTTGAGAGGGTCATAAATAAATTTTCAACGTATGAACTTGAGAGGGTCATGAACACATCACTTTTGTCAACACATCATGAAACACAGAAACACATCAAATTGGTTCAGGTGAATCCAAAACAGAATGTACTATGCAATTCCACTTAATGGCCTTGCATAGTAGTGAACTTATGGGAGTCCATGAAGGAGCTTCATGCCACTAGCTGGCAGGCAGGAGAAGCCTTTAGACAAGTACACTTGACATACTTAGGGGATCACCCCAAACCTACATAACATGTAATTTCATGACTTGTAAACGTATTGCCCAAAATGGCATTAGATCAGAAACTCGCTCTTTCATGGCATGATATCTTTCCAAAATCATTTCATTTTTCATATACAAAGTTTATGCACATAAATATGCAGCACTTTTTCAAAGCATTTACTGAACATTTAAATGCACATGTGGAAGTAGTTAAAAATATTTATTTCATTCTTCTTGAAAGAAGATATTTATGGCTTATTAGTCAACTATAAAAATGTAACCCACCTTGAATTTCTTGTTAATAATTTGCTCAAGTGAGCCTCTTCTCTTGCTCCTTTTGTCCTTCTTGATTCCCTTTTTAACATAAATAAAATCCCCAAATCAATAGAGATTTAAAATGAGAAACCAAAGAAGCTAAAGTATAAATTGATCCTAGAGCTCTTAACCCATCATTTTCTAAGCTCTTGAAACCAAAACCCCTTCTAAAAATCCAAAGCCTTAAAATGTTGTTACCTCAAATCTTCTTCAAATGAAGAAATGTTTGGTTCAAATGAAGGCTCTTATCTTTTGTTATTTTTTTTCCCTTCTCGATCACTCTCAAATCCCCTTTGAAGGTTGAGGAAAATCAAGACCTAGCTCAAAACTCTTTTCTCCCTCTAAACCCACGACACTCTCTCTACCTTCTTTCTTACTTTTGTGATTTCTTTATTCTGTTCTTCCTCACCACATTTTTGGATTTTAAAAAAATGCAAGCCAATCAATTCCTTTTTCCATTTTGGCCCTCCTTCAAAACCTTAAAGCCTTCCCACTTAAGGGATCTCCCCAAAATACCCCCTTATGCAACTTATCGCTTTAACTTTAATCTAATTCACTATGTAACATAATCTCATTAACATAAGCAGGCTACTTAATTCCAACGTACACTAATCTAGAAAAATCTCAAAATTAACGTAATCATGCTCATTTATCAAGAAAAAAATTTAGGGGCCAACAACCATCGAAAACATCACGGTAGTCTTTGATAGAAGCAGTTTGCCACAACTCCATTAATTTAGACATAGTATCATCATAAGGTTCCATAAATCTAGTTATAAGATTTTTAACATAATCATGCCAGGTAAGAGTCAGCTTACCTTTCCTTTTATATACCCTTGATGTCACTACAAAGACTTATTCTCAGCATGTATTGAAACTAGATGTACCTTGGTATAGTCACTCATATTGGATAACAGGAAGAACTGTTCTACTTTATATAACCATGACTTTAAGTCATCGCCCCCAAACTTAGAGAAGTCTATGTTTATCAATTGACGAGAATACTAGTAAAGGTTCCCTACCTTATCAAAACTTCTCACACCAAAACTTCTAGTCTATAAAGGATAATATGGAAATTGATAGTTAGTTATGAAAATACATATTATTTCATACAATAATTTGTTATGATAGATCACATATCTACAACTGTAGGATTTTTCTAGGATAATATCAATACATGATGTATACTATTCTTTCTCCCTATATAAGGGGAGCTACTGTACTCCTTCAGATTCATTAAATATTATACACAGAAATCTGTTTCATTTCTTCTTAGTATCAGAGCCACTAAGCTCAACTCCTTTTTGTTTTATGGCTAATCCCAATCAATCTTTTGAAATCCCTCAGAGCACTCTTGCTCGCTCTTCTCCCTCTTTATCCTCTATTTATTCCTCTTTTGTTCCTATGAATCTCGCAGCTATTAACCCTCCAATAACTCTCAAACTTGATACCCATAGTTACAATATCTGGAAAAATTAGATTCTAAATGTTATCTATGCTTATTAATTGATTGGCTACATTGATGGTAGCAACCTTTGCCCTCCAATGTTCACCGATGAAAGTCAATATCTTGTTAATTCAGAATATAAAAACTGGGAATGCACAAATTGCATCCTCATGTCTTGGATTTATGCCTCTATTATTGACGAGCTAATGCTTCTCATTGTCGACCTTAACACTGCTCACAATGTGTGGGAATCATTATATCGCCGCTATGAATCAATACTAGTCAGATTTTGGCCCTACGTACTAAGCTCCTTCAATCCAAAATGACAGGTATGACTACTTCTCAATACCTTACTCATCAAAAATCTCTGATGGACAAACTTGAAGTTGTTGGTGAAGTAATTTACTATAATGAAAAATTAGGATATCTCCTCAATGGTCTCCCCTATGAGAACAACTTCTTTGTTATTTCTATTCACAATTGACATGATGAGCCTCACTTTTAAGGATATCCAGAGCTCTCTCCTTGCCTTTGAGTTTCGACTTGATTAATAACGTGGCTTCAAAATGCTCTCGTTACCACAGGTGTACTATGTGGTTACTAATCGCCATTTTGGGAGGTCCGATAACAATCGACCATGGTCAAATTCTTAACACATTGGATAGACTGGCATTTTTGGGAGCACTCCATTCACTCCAAATAAATAGGCTAGAGGTCAAGCACAAAATACTCGAACTAGAGGATGTGGATCACCTAAGTGTTAGATTTGGTTTAAGGGAGGACACACAACTGCTTAATGCTTCCATTGGATTAATCTTAATTACAACGCACCTTCTTCTTATAATACTTCCCCTGTTGATTCTAGTTCTCCCTCTTCAGCTCATCCTTATTCTACCCAGGTTCCTACCAACGCCTATTATTTATTCTCGATGACTAGATCTGCAAGTGCTTCTACCTCAGCTATCCTTACCAGTACTACGACTCCTTCCTCTAGAATGGTTAGGGATTGGTACATGGACTTTGGCGCCACTCATCATAGCATCTATGATCTCTCTCATTTGACTCTCACTACTCCATGTCAAGGTAAATAGTAGGTGATGTTAACTAATAGCAAGTTGGAAAACATTTATTATATAGGTTCATTAAGTCTCTTAGCTATTTCGAAAATCCTTACTCTCAACCAAATTCTCCACATCCCTGCAATAGCCAAAAATTTAATTAGTATCTCTAAACTCTATAATGATAAATTTGCCTTTATTGAATATTTCCCAACTTATTTTCCTTATTCCTTTGTGGTGAAGGATCTGAAAACAAGAACACCTCTTCTTTATGGAATAGTTGAGGATGGCCTCTACAAGTTACCAGACTCGCTTCAATTTCCAAATCAACCTCCAACTTCTAGTACATCATCCATTGCTCCTTTTGCCTATTTCTTTGTTAAATCCTATGATGTCAAATTGTGGCATGCCCATTTAGGGAACCAAAATTATCTTGTTGTACACCACCTACTGAAGTCATGCAATATTCCTTTCAATTCAATAAAAGATTATCTATTTTTATCCCACCTGTGCTAATGCTAAACATTATAAACTTCCTTTTCCCATTTCTCATTCATGAGCCTTAACTCCATTTGATCTTATGCATACTGATGTTTGGGGGCCTTCCTAGTAACCTTTATTACAGATGCTTGTTACTTTGTGTTATTCACTAATGATCACACTTGATATTCTTAGCTCTATTTTCTCACCCACAAAGACCAAACGATATAAACTTTTCATAATTTCCATAACCTTGTTCAAACTCAATTTCACATTCGTGTAAAGGTTGTAAAATCCGACTGCAGAGGAGAATATAGACCACTACATAAACTCTTTAGCGAACTTGGTATACATCACTGATTGAGCTGCCCCTATACACCAGAATAGAATGGGTGAGCAGAAAGGAGGAATCAACAATATGTTGAAAAGAGTTTATCTTTACTTTTTCATTCAAATACCCCACTTTAGTTTTGGCCCTATGCTTTTCCAATGGCCAATTTCCTCATAAACAGACTTCCTTCCACAGCTACTAGTATAAAAAGCCCATTTGAAGACTATATCATACAAAGCCCATATATGATGATATACAGATATTTGGTAGTGCCTATTACCCACTATTACATCCTATAATCATCATATACTTGAGTCTAGATCCCATTAATGTATTTACGTTGGCCCAAGCCCACATTATAAAGGATACGTTTGCTTTAAACCAACAAATGGCAATATATTTTTCTCCCGACACGTGCTTTTCCAAGAAGATAACTTCCCTTATTTCACTACATCTAATTTCCCACTCTAACCTTCTTTTACCCATTAGCCATCCATGTCAAACCAATTTTTAATTAGGCAAACAATACAACCCTCGGTTGCCAACCCTATCTCAACTTCTCCACCACATCATTTGGCACCACCCTTCTCTCCTTTAGCTTCCACAAGCTCCACATCACCCTTACCACAACACTTCACCTTTTCCACCGTTAACCCATAAAACGCAAAGAACTTAGTTAATATGTCTAATGATGTTTCTCCACTTTATGTTTCTTACTTACTTGTGCAGGTGAACACAATAGAATCCTCTAGTGCCTCCACGACAATAGCCAATGTACATCCAATGATTACTCGCTCCAAAGCTAGCATTTTTAAACCTAAGGCCTACTTTGCTTTGATTTCCAGTCACTTACTCGTTCTATTGGGCCATAATCATTTGAAGATGCCATCATTCAACCTGAGTGGAAGTTAGCTATGCAAACAAAATTTGATGCTCTTATGCATAACAAAACATGGACATTAGTGCCAGCCTCTTCCAATATTAAAGCTATCGAGTGTCGTTGGGTTTATAAAGTGAAATTAAACTCCAATGGTTCTCTAGAAAGGTGTAAGGCATGTTTGGTCATGAAAAGGTATCATCAAGAGTAAGGCATCGATTATACAGAGACATTTAGCCCTGTTGTCAAGATTGCCACCGTTCATCTTCTTCTTTCAATTGCAGTTTCGTATAATTGGAGCATCAAACAATTAGATGTCCATAACACCTTCCTCAATAAGGATCTCACTGAAGAGGTATACATGTTACACTCCCTAGATTTTATCTCTTCCGCACATCCCAACCATGTATGTCTTTTAAATAAATCCCTTTTATGGTTTGAAACAAAGTCCTAGAGCCTGGTTCCATAATCTTAGTACTGCTCTAATCTCTCGAGTCTTCTACAATGAATAGTTAGATGCATCCATGTTCATAAAATTCACCAATAATGATGTTTTGATTTTGGTAGCTTATGTTGATGATATCCTCATCACTGGTTCAAATCCTTAACTTATTTCTACACTTATCACTTGTTTGAACTCCTCATTTTCTCTAAAAGGATCTTGGGGATGTATCATTCTTCCTAGGAATACAAATGTATAGAACCCTTAATGTCCTACATTGTAGTTAAGAGAAATATATTAAGGATCTTCTCTATCATGCACGAATGAGTAATTGCAAACCAGTGTCCACACCTATTCCAACTAGCACAACATTTTCTTTGTATAAGGGAGTACCTTTAAATGATTCGTCTAAATACAAAAGTATTGTTAGAGCTCTCCAATACTACACGTTAACTCAACATCTGCTTTGCTGTAAGTAAGCTTTTCCAATTTCTTCATGCTCCAATTACACAACATCTCCAACTAATGAAACGTGAGATATCTAAAGGGGACACCAACTCATGGTACAAGTATCATACTCATCCAAATCTGCTCTGTTTTGTTATGCGGATGCCTACTGGACAAGCTATCATGATGATAGAAAGAGCACCGGTGCCTTTTACTTGTTCTATGGTCCCAACCTCATCTCCCGATCATCAAATAACCAAAAGGTGGTCTCTTGGTCATCAATTGAAGCAGAATATTGCTCTGTAGCCAATGCAGCTACAGAGATATCCTGGTTACTATCTGTTTGTAGAGAACTTCAACTAGTTTGTAAACTGCCACTAACTATTTATTATAATAATGTAAGTGTTCTCCACTTAGCAGCCAACCCAATTGTTTATGCTCAGACTAAGCACATAGAAATAGACTACCACTTTGTCAGAGACCATGTTATGAAAGGACACTTATGGGTAAATCATGTCCCATCTTCAGATCAAATAGCATATCCTCTCACCAAGGTTCTACCCATTCAAAGATTTTTAGATCTCATACCCAAGCTTACTGTCATTCCCAGACCAGTTAGTTATGTAAATACATATTGTTTCATATAGTAATTTGTTATAATAGATCACATGTGTACAGTTGTAGGATTCTTCTAGAATAATATCAATATATGACGTGTACTGTTCTTCCTCCCTATATAAAGGAAGCTACTGTACTCCTTTCGATTCATTAAATACTATACACAAAAATTTGTTTCAAGCATTACTCGTTTCTTCTCAGTCACATCTAAAATTTTAATTCTAAAATTCCTTGTAGAATTTTTTTGGTAGTAGAACCATTATTAAAGGATTTTAAAGTGTGTTCATCGATAACTATAATAGAACCATTACTGCCTTTAATTTTATCATCAACCAGTTGATTCATTTGCATAAAAAACCTAGAAAGTAAAACATGAATCTCAAAAATAGCAAGAATATTGTTAACTATTTTCATTTCTTTTTATTGATTGAAACTATCAAGGCGAGTTCTGTAATCATTAAGAAAGGTTTTGAGTGTTACCTAATTCTAATATATAGTGATAGGGGCCTCTAGTAGTGGAATATGATCGTTGATAATAAGCAATTTAGTGGACCTTGAAGCTTTTAGACCTTTGCCTTATTGCTTTACCATAGCTTGAGTTCTAGCATTGATGGTTGGTCAAGGAACGATTAATCCAATACTAGTGATTTGTTCTCTTAATTTTAAAATTTTTTATTAAGTTTGATAGAATTCTTAACGTTTAGTCTATCACTCATAATTTGGGGGATTGGGTTTTTAAAGGAACAACTTTTTAAATTTATGAGACTATATTAGGTTTAATCTAAAAGGAAATGATAAGAATTATAGTGACAGAAGTAGATAAAGGGAGAAATATTCTTCCTGCCATTAGAATCATATAGGTACAATATATATTAAGCTCTACCCCTCCATTCAATGAATCTCACTCTTTTTTAGACATTTTTCTAAATTTAAGCATTTGCTACCTCCTAGCTACAGAAAGAAAGGACATAAATCTAAACTAGATTTTATTTACGTTACTTAATGGTCCCAACTCTTCCAGGTGCTTCTCGAAGATATTCCTTTAGGATTCCTTACATCATCCTTTTATCCTCACCCTTATGTTGTGGACCTTCTCACCAATAGTAGTGTTGCATCATTTCTCCTATAAATGGTGTAGTGTCATAGAGAGAACTCTTATGGATTTAAGTTGCGATTACACCCCTCCCCCTTCCGTGTTTCTTCTAAAGTTGTTGATATGTTACTACGTATAAAGATTCCAATTATTATAAAGAATACATAGGTTGGATCAAACTTAGAGCTCATATCCTATAAGAATTATTTATGTTGAAAAAAACGTCCAACATTATATTTTAAGGAAAAAAATAGTACAACTTATATACATTTATAATGACTAAACTAATATGCAAAAAAAAAAAGAATAATAAAATAAAGATACTCTTAAGATATTCTATAACTAATATATATATATATATATGTAAATAATATTTGGATAATATCTCAATACATTTTATGAAATTAAATTAACAAAATTTTAATTACATAATAGTAAAAGAAGTATGAGATAAGTTTAAATTTAAATAATATAAAAACCAAAGTTAAATTTATTGTTATTCTTTTTATTAAAATGGTCATATAATGAATAATAATAGTAGTATTTAGCAAAGACAAAACAAAATCAACAATAGGTCATAACTAGTAACCTATATTTTCTTACATATCCCAGCTAAGCCACAAAAGGAATATCTAAAGATAAAATGCCTAAAATTATTGTTAAGAAAAGTGTCAATTAGTCTGGTTGAACAGTAATAATGATAATGGACTAGACAAGGCTGGGTCTGCTAGTTAGGATGCAGTCTAAATCTAGTATGGATCAAGTTTGATAATACAATTTGAATTTAGTCGGATTGTCCAAAATTAGGTTATTTTAGTATAATTTCCTCAAATAATATCATTTTGGTCTTAAATTTATTAAATTTACATATCAAAATAGCATTGATTTAGACAACTACAGTAAAATAATGTCATCTCGATGACACATTCATAGTGTTTGAGTTCAAGTTAAACATGTGTCGTTCACCTCAATTTATTTTACTAATTCTATATACAATAGAAAATAATAACTCCATCTTTTTCACCTTAAAATTTGCCACTTTCTCAGTTTATTTTATTTTCACCTTAAATATATTTACTATCTTCATAATGAATAAACCTAAAATATAATTATTTATTTTAAAAAAATGAAAAAACAAAATTCACTCTAGTTTAAATGTTGCATATAAATATGTCAATCGACTCTTGATTCCAATTTTGAGCTTGAAAGCACCCTCAAATTAAAATGAAGATGATGAAAAAATTAACAGAGGTAAGACTGAAATTTAATCTTTTGCCTCATCATTTATTAAACAGCAGATGCCTTTATATAGGCAGGCTTACAGACGAAAGGAGAATAAGAGAAATAGAGGAGTATCTAGAATAACAAGGAAATAATAAGGAGTATCACAAAGCATTAGGTTGGGTGAGAACAGGTGGGCCTTGTCCTGCTTAGCTAGTGGATCCCAGATAAAAATCAAAAGTGTCTCCTTCGTCTTCCTCGTTTGAAAGTGTTGTAGCTTTGAGTGAGTCTTCATGGGAGGAAGATGAAGCTCTTTGTGTGTGTTCTTTTGATAGGCCTCAGTAAGCTGGAGTATACACATAGTGCATACCCAGCTTAAGTAAGAGTGTCTCGAATGGGCCTCTAGACAACACTTTCGTGAAGATGTCAGCGAATTGTGAGTGAGAAGTGATTAGGAGCAGGTGGATGACCTTGGTACATATGAGATGACAATTGATCTCTATGTGTTTGGTTTGTTCGTGGAAGATGGGGCAATATGAATGGCCGATTTGTTTGTCTCAATAGAGGTAAACTGCTCCTTTATGCGTAAAGATGAAGTCTTTGAGTAGATAGAGTAACCACTGAAGTTCACAGGTTGTAGCAGCTAAGGCTCATTACTCTACTTTTGAGGAGCTATGGAAAATGGAGGCTTGTTTCTTTGATTTATATGAAATCAATGCAAAACTAAGGAACACGCAAAATCCAGTGACCAATTTGCGAGAGTCCAGACATGTTGCCCAATCAAAGTCTGAGAAGGCATGAAGGTGTGCTGAGGAGCTCTAAGGGAATAAAAGACCTTGACCAGGTGCCTTTTTAAGGTATCTT
>JANJEY010008566.1:0-10569 GCA_024703695.1 Erythroxylum cataractarum
TAGAGTAAATAAGTTACTCATTGTTTTGTTCAAATCAAGAAAGATTTAATGCTTTAAATTGCATCATCAATGATTGCGTTACGTGCTATTGTAGAATGATTATATGTTGCTATATGATTTGCATTCATGATTATTAAAAAGGTTTCAAAAGGGATTTTCTCTTTTCAAGAATACATGCACATGAAATCATGTTTTCCGAAATATATGAAAAGTAAGTTTACAAGCCAGTGCTGGTTTGGCAGTCAAGTTTACGAGACTTTGAATAATGCATGTTATGTGGGTTTGTGGTAGTCTCAAGAACCTTCACGTGCACGTTGACCATGAAAACGCTTCTCCAGCCTGCCCGCTAGTGGCACGGAGCTCCCCACAAGGACTCCAACTACGACTACATAGGACCATTTCGAAGGAAATGTGTAGTACGTCATGAACCCAGGCTAACCTAAACCATTATGCTATGTTATGTGTTTATGATCTGTTATTATGTTCATGCATTATAAATTGTTCAAAAAAATCAAGCATTTCGAGAAAATGACTCATACATGCTCATTTACTACGATTTCAACAATTACCACGGCAATGAGTTATTTTTTAGTCCTTTTGCTTATTTCTATATTATGAATATATTTCCACGAGCTTTATAGCTCACCTCCTCTATCCTCCCCCATTCAGGTGACGAGCAAGAGACCGAGTGAGTCACAAGTTATGGCAACACTCCATTTTTTGTTATGATGTATTTTTCGAAGTCAAGGCTTTAGTTACATTTCAAGTTTATTGGTTCAAGTGTATTTTGTATTTTTTGCTCTTGAACTCAGGTTGTAATTTGTTTTTAAATGTTATTAAAGCTTTGTAAAACTCATCTTTTGGATAATGATTTATGGATGTGTTTGTTTTAATCATGAAAGCAAGTTTTGAGTTTGTTCACGGTGGGTCCATTGAGCTTCCGATGGTCTTTTTCTTTAATCGTTTAATTAACATGTTTCACCCCACGCATACAGCACCACGCTCTCATGTCCGATGCTGGGCTCCGAAAACGGGGTCCAACATGTTGTGGTGTCAAAGAGAACTCAAGGAGCTATGACTAGATCTCATTCTCGTCAGGGGAGCATGGATGAATCCCATGTTCCTCAAGATGCTGGGACACATTCCGCTCCGATTTCTGAGGCAACTTGCTTGCAACAAGAAGTGCCTCCTCCGCCTCCTCCTATGCCTCAGGGAAATCTCATGGATCCGAGTTTCTTTCAAGCCTTTGCTCAGGCTTTTACATATGTCATAGGTCAGAGACACCGAAATGTCGATATAGGAGACACCGAGGTGCCAATAACAGGAGCAGCTGTAGACTCTTCTAGGCATGCCTATTTACCCACAACTAGGACTTGATAGTTTTAAAACTAAACAAATTCGTTTCATGTTCAACATAATTAGCCAATCATTGCTTTCATGCCAAAAATTCAACATATCAATCTGACAACTTTGCAAATCATTTAATGGACCAAAAGCAGTAGCAAACAAAACAATCAAAGAAAAACTGTCAAATTTGACCATCTAAATTACTTACAAAAATACCATCTAAAATTACTTACAAAAGCTCTCTTATTGTTTATTGCCTCGAAGTCCCGACAGTATCTGGAATCAGTCACTCTAAGGGTTCCTCTAAAACAGTCAATACAAACATATATTACTATTGTGCACAATTAGAAATTCAAGTATGCACACTCATGTATATTGAATATGTATGATGCATGTTCATGAAAAAATCTAGGTTTCTAAACGCTAATCTTCTCACATTATCATTCATGTGAAACTAACCCCAATTCCTCAATCCAGATTTATTTTACGCTCAACTTTCTAGTCTACCTTGCTCAATTATTCTCATCATTTAGTTAAGGTAATTAGGTAATACTTCCTTCTAGAAAGTTTTCCCTCTTTCTCTTAGGTTTCCAATGATACCAAGTTCGTCCAATTTGGTTTAGTATACTAAAATCGTCCAATTTGGTTTAGTATACTAAAAGTTATACTCAAAAGATTTCAGGTTGTTCTTGAGCTTCATCAAAATTCTTATCCCAACTTCCAATCAAATTATGAAATTCTTAGAGGTCGAATTAGGATTTAATCTCTTCATAAAAGTTGTATCCATATATCTCTAGTTTATTTCAAATCAAAAATCACTCCATTCAGATAACTACAGAGAAAGTTATGTCTAAAATACCAAAGTATATTTAAGTTATAAGGAAATTTTGCCGCAGAGAACTTTCCAGATAGCAGAATTCTTCGACCTTTTCTTAAAAGTTTGTCGCGACGAACTTTCACAGAACTAAAATCCTCTAAGTTTGACGTGGAAAATTTCACTACATTTTGGTCATCTTCTTCCTCTCTCTACTGTAACTTTTCCAAAAACTCAATCTCACAACAATTAACCCCAATACTTGCAAACAATTCCTTTAACTTATTTTTTTAACTCATCAGTACACACACACAAGATTCAAGATTAAAACATGAACATGCAAACACACTCACGGAGATCAGCTGTTCATCAATTTTCTGCATATATGTTTATGCTATGGTCTACTTCACTAAGTTTCCCTTTTTAAGCTACATGCAACTGGTATTACACCTCCAGTACCTTTCCACTGTACAATATTATCAAATCATCTCATTATCACCTTCACTGAAACTACTCAACTTACATAACTCATGCACGTGCTTATTTCCAGCATGCAACACATTAACAAAAGCATCCACAGAACTTAGAAACTTAAAACTTCACTTACCTTGTTTCTCAAACAAAATCCCAGCTTTGCTAGTGAAGAACAAGGTTTCGGTGAGGACAAAGCAAAACTGAAAGAAAATAAAGAGCTACAATGTTTTTGGCCTTACACACTTGTGAAACGTGCTTTAGTAACCCATTGACACGTGGCCTTATCGCAGGTGGGCCATTTGTCTTTCATATAAAGGTCTTACATGGCAAACTACCATGGGTCTATTTTCTTAATCTCCAAAATACCTCAAAAAGTTCTAGAAAATTCCTAAAATTTCCAAAAATTCCAAAGTAATACCAATAATCTCCAAATAAATTTTCTTCGCTAACAAACTACAATTCTCACCTTAATAAAAATTCTAAAACCAATTACACCCGGAATGTCATGAATGCATGCACAAAAATTGTATGTGACCAAAATGCTTACGCACAAATAAGCAAATATTCAAATATCCAAACCATAAAATGTACTGAATTTTTCTAATATTCTAACCCCTAATATGGGGCATTACATTCAACTTCTCAACCAGATGATATGCCTATTTTAGGTAATCTTGCCTTCAATTTGACAATCATAAGAGCCAGTTAAGGTATGCAACTTTAAAGGATCGTTCAATTATGTCAAACAGATTTATTGATCATGGAGCTATTATTGAATTAGGAATAGCAGACCGAGTGAATGAATTGTTGCATAACATAGGATAGGATAGATTGGTTGAATTTTAAAAAAATCATATATTGAATTAACTTTAGAATTTTTGACTACTTTACAATTGATCTTGACGAAGATGGCATTGTGATTAATATGACATTTAGAATGACGAATATGTCACATGTCATTAATTTAGATATACTGAATAGTATATTTAGATTTTCACATAGTGATTTATATGGCTACCGTGATGAATTTAAGCCTATAGAATTTTGGAATGAAATTACTAATTTAAGAAACGTTTTTATCTAAGTAGGTCTAAATCATCTGCTTTAGTGGACCGTAACATTTGTTATCTTCATAGGTTTTTAACTTAGACAATGTTTGGTAGAGGAGAGAGCCAAGGGTCAGTCTCTAAAGCATAATTGTTTGTGTTGTGGTGTATGGTGATTGTTAAACATTTTAATGTTGGTATGTGGTTAAGTATACTTCTAATGGATATGGCTAAAGCTAGAGCTAGCAAAGTAGTAATTGGAGCATTTGTCACCCAAATTGCAAAGCATCTTAGTTTACTAACTGAGAGAATAGCTATGCAGTTAGTTTCAAGGAACTCTAGTTTAGACTTGCAATCGTTGGTGTTTGTAAAGATTTTTAGGTGAAAAGGTGACCGTTATGTTCTTGTTAATGACGACATAGCATAAGCTTCAAATAGTAAGCATAGTCACGTTGAAGTAGGTGAAGATACACAAGGGGATGACATTTTACGACCCGAAGCAACTCATTGGAACATTGTACCTAATTCTGTTGAATATCAATCATTGCTTAATCAACCAATTGTATTTGAACGGCGAACAAATAATAGATTCGACAAGATTGAGGCTAGCATAGCTGAGATGAGGAATTTCCTAGTGAATTTAAATCCTCGTTCGAGATAGCATCCACCTTCATCTTAGTATTGTATTTCTATCTTTTTATTTTTATTATTTTGATTTTTTTCATTAAATTATTTTTAGTTTTATTGTTTGTCTTGATTAATGTTGTTTGCATCTTAAATCCTTTGATTAATTTCTTATGATGTTGATAGTGTATATTTGTACATTACGTGTTTGTTTTCTTGTTTAATAGTCAGAGATGTTCATTATTAAATGAACTAGACGGAGATTGTAAATGCATAATATGAGTGAATTAATATACTTTCATGCATAAACTGATTGTCTTGGATTTTAATTGAAAGGGCATTAGCTTGTTGTGATAGATGAATCCGACCTTCTTTCGGTAAGAATTTGAGCTTTTTTGAGATATTATATACTAATTAAAAGTATTCATTGCTGAGATTAATCTTTCATGGTTAAGCAAATCTAGAATTTGCTTGCAAATACTAGTCGAGATTACATAATTTTATGTAAACATTGAAGTGGTGAAGGCATTTATGATTTATCTTGACAACTTAAAAAACCACCATGATATTATCCTTAGTGAGCCCCCTTGAGCTTAGATGAAACCTTTTTTTGGTTAAAACCTAAAATATGAGCCTTGGCCTTGATTGTTTATCTCTTTGATTACATTAGTTGTAAGGGCAAGTTGATCATTTAAAAGGTATAATTGATTACAAGGAATATTTATGGGAGAAGTATAGCATAAAGTTAGGTTATAAGTTAAGGGTGGGTTGGATTGTAATAATATGCATTTGTTGTTTACATTTTTTCCTTTTTGAATTTATGTAGTTGTATATTAAGGAAAAAAACAAATCATATGAAGTAAAAAAAGAGAAAAAGAAAAAAAAAAGAAAGAGAAGTAGCAAACATAATGAGAAAAAAAGAAAAAAAAGGAAAAAATGAAAAGAAAGGGGAGAAGGGAAATGTAAAGGAGATTGGTAGGGTTAAGTTTATCATTGAAAAGAAAAAATTGTATGTTTTATATTTAATTGGTTGTATAATTTTAAATGTTTAATTAGTCCTACGATTTAAAGCTTGGTTTTATCTCTTTCCCTACCTTTAGCTTGGCACCATTACAACCAAAATAAAGACCTTTAAATTAATATTTGTATAGATATTTAGGAGTGAAGATTGGATTAGTCAGCAAGCTTATGGTTAATACTTTACATGAAATGAATAATGAACGAATAGTTATGACCTTTGAATGTGAGAGAATGGTAAGTGGAGTGAGTGTCTATCACACTTGTTAATGGTCTTTTAATCGACTTACTTGTTAATTATGGTTATGCATACAAAGAATAGTTTGTTCACAAATTATTATGATTTTTAAAATCTTAGGTTGTGTTTATTGAATTGATCCTTGACAGCTTTAATTATTAAATGAGAAAATAATTTGTTGTTATTATTAATTTGTTTTTTTTGGTGTTTGTGTTTTTATGGTTTAGTGTTTTTGGTTTTGGTTAAGTACGATTGTAGTTTAATATTGAGGTATTGTTGTGGTTAATTTTATTTAATTTGACTTCTTTTTATATGTTGAAATTTGTATGAATGTTAATGACATTATTATGTGAATGAAGGATGAAGGGCCATTAATCTTCACTTATTTGATCACGTTTGGAGACACAAAGGAGATGCAGAGAAAGGAAGAAGACAAGAAAATCAAAGAGAGTCGATGAAGAAAAAAGAGTCTTGATAATTATAAGTGTTATGTGTATGGATAAGCAATTTCAAATTTATTGTTTTGTTTTGTGAAAATGTTTAATTTGTAAGTGCAAATTTTTGCTTCTTAAATAGTTTTAATTTGTTAGATGATTGTAGATTTTGATGTTTATGTAGTATTTGATGTTTCTGTGGTCAAGGTTTTACCATAATGTTTATGTTTAATTGATAGTTTTCATGTAGTTTTAGCAAAAGATAAAATAAAAATAGTTGGTGTTATGGTTAATTCGATCTTATTAAATTATGTAAGTTTGATGCCTCAACGATATAGGCAAAAAGGCTAGAATGATTCGAATATAGAATAATATTGTTGGGTTAGAATAATATAAAGTTGATACAGTAATAAAAACAAATGGATAAATCATATTCACTTTATAACTCTTGCTTTTAGTGACTTTTAAAGATAAGTTGAATAGTTGAGTTAAGAGGACTGCTAAAATCAAAGTTACAATTTCACCTTTAAAATGTATGACCAAATTTGTTTTATCAATAGTAGTATATATAGTTATTAATAATAAAAATTTCTAATTACATAATTAACAACCAATTAATAATTATTATTAATTAATAATAACACAATTACAACTGAACTAATATTTAAATAATAATATGAAAGGATTAATAAGAGCATGCCTATTTATTAATTAACAATAACCATTCATGATGCCTGGCAAGAAAAAAAACGAAAATAACATGCACATTTGTGACTTAACAAATGTCAACCATGCATGAGAGTCACGCTTGTGACTATTAAGTCACAGTCGTGACTTTTTTTATATATTTAAAAGTTATTGGAAGAAAATGGAGGCGTCTATTATAAAAATGTATAATGACATAATTAACAACCAATTAATAATTATTATTAATTAAAAATGATGCAATTAAAACTAAATTGATAATTGAATAATAATATCAAAAGAAATATGTATTCGTCCTACTTATTGTATATATATTTAATAAATAATAATATGAAAGGATTAATAAACGTTAGATGGTTAATAAGAACATAATTCGAAAATAACTAATAAATGATAACAAATAACAATTAACTGAGATAATTAATTTAATAATCAAGGGAATATTATTCCAAACTATATATATACTTAATATTAGTATATAATACTTAATAATAATTAGCAGTTAATAATGCATGTGATAGGAATTAAAATGGAAGAGAAAACAAGGCATGTCAAAAGATTCTTTTAATATGTTGAAATTTGTATGAATTTAGAAGTCATGATTTTATGAATGTAGATAAGTTTAATAAAGAGAATTGTATAATGGCGCAACAAATTCATGGTTATGAAGCAAGTCACAAAATGTTCGTGATGGTTGTCAATTAACAACATAAAACCACCATACAGGTATACACTATTTTGAAGTTAAAGAAAAGAGGATATTAAAGCTCAAAAATTAGCAAAGTTACATGCTTATGTTGTTTGACGAACTATGAAAAAATGTTTATGATAATTTGAGTTTTTTGTTATTGCCATCAACATCTGCATTTGAGGTTGGTGTGGGTTTAATGTCGCTGAATCTTTTGTGAAGACATTGTCATACTCTTGAAGAAGAAACAACAATATCTTCTAAACATATAAAGAACCAAAATATATTAGCGATAAAGTATAAAAGCGAATATTATTTTTGATAAAAATACTTAGTAAATAAATATATAATGATAATATAATTCATGAAAAAAAGGAGCTCACGTAGTTTGATAAAGATAAAAATGCAAAAAATTGATTGAATAAGGATTCAACAATTTGTTGGCCCTCATTAGTAACAAAAGCATTCCATATTGATAGTATAATGGATTGTTGCCTAATATAAAAACTAAAAATGTCAACAACAAAAAAACTCAATCTTAGGTTTTAATAGCTATAGAGAATAATAGAGATTGTAACGTATTGTTTGTTGGCAATAATGAATTTTTGGACAGTTGAAAGTTTGCCATCTTTGTCGATTTCTTTCTGATCCAAGACTTCAACAACGAGACTTAAAATATCTATCACATGTTAAAGATAATTATAATTAGATATAATACTAAAAAAAAGTAAATATTCTAGAAAGAAATAGATAAAGGAATTAACCAACTGATTTTTCCTTGTCATTTATATAGTTGATAAGATCTATAAAAGATGTATAGTTGAATTTCATAGGGTTGATGTTGTCATCATTTGCTACCGTTTCAACAACAGTGCAACTTGTAATTATCCATTGAATTTTTAAGTCTTCAGTTTTGTAAGAAGTGGAATTGGCTTCACAATGTCGCTAGAAATGATATATTTTTTATACAGCTACAAAATATGGCTCATTCGTTGGATATCATTGTTAAAAATAATAGCTTCGACTTGTAATCCCTGTTAATAATAAATAAACAGTTAATAGTAAAGTTTAAAAAACATGGAAGAATTTTAATGAAAAAAGTATAGTTATCATACATCTAAATCAAAAAGGATAAATTTTTGTTTCTTCGATGGCGTGCCTGGTGATGTAACGATATGTTGTTTTTCTTGAACAGTAATTTCACATTACCACCATTAAACACCAGGTAAAATATCCTTGATGAATTAAATTTTTTCCATCTTTTTAAAAATTATTTAATAAAATAATCAGTAAATTTTTTGTACATAAATTGAAATTAAATAAAATAATCAGCAAAAGAAATCATATGAAATAAAATTAAATAAACTTGAACAAAACAATTCATATACCCTTTGATAGTTTTATACTTTATAATTTGACTAATTGGAAAATTTCACGGAATACAATATTTCTTATTTACGGATCAATCAATGACGTATCTGTTGAAAGATTGTTTGTTTATCTGTTCAAAGATTGTCTATCCAAATCGACAGTGTATTTGTAGGAAGATTATGTTCTCTAACATGATGAGGCATATTTCTTTGAAAATTTGGATTTTTTTTTTGCAAGATTAGAAAGTTAATGTTTTTAACAACCAAAAGGTTGAAGGAAAGAATTGAAAAATTGAGACCTATTTGCGAGAGTGACTTAACATGCCACGACCGTGAGACATCTAAAATTTTGTTTTTTAAATGTGGCTTTGATTGTTATATCACTTATAACATTTATCAATAACAACATATGGAATTTGACTTAGTTAATTTTAACTTTGCTAAAAAATTTTGTGTTATGTCTCTATTTCATGTATCTCATTTATTTGTATTTCTTCAAGCCTATCCCTTTCTTCAGACATAGTGTGAATTAATTAAAGACTTATAAATTAAATACTTGTGATCACAAATAATTACAGTATATACTCTTATTTTCATTTTATTTGCGTTTGCTTTAAGTTTTAACATGTATTCTAAAGTCGTAAAATGTATTCTTTTATCTCCAAACTTTTAACTAAATTATAATTCAGTAGTAAACAATTTTAAATAATTTAATTTGAATTAATATTTAATTATATATTTTTTAATTATATATTTAAACTTGGTAGCTCCAAACATCTATTTAAGAATAGATGGCACCATACAGCTTTCTTTGGAAGGACAAAACACAATGTTCTGCAAATCTCAATTAATCTTAATTTATAATGGATTCAAAACGACAAAATGACAAAAGTACACATAAAACAACGATATGATAAATCCTTAAGTGCTAACAGTATCAGTGCCTACAAAAACTATCAAGGCAAACTTTCCTATAAATTGTTTTCATACTAAGAGTGGTTTGATCTTACCAACAGTTGCATTTAATATCACAAGAGAAAATAATTAGGATTGCTGACAATTATAAATTTACAGGTAACAACACGAATTATAGGCAATATCTTACCTACTGAAAGGATTTTTATTGATTGAAGAATATTTTCTGCAATTGTTTATTTTGAAAAAAATAAATGTATGATTTTAAAGATGTCTAAACAATTAGATAGACAAGTGATTTCAAATGTCATAATTAAAATACCATTATAACATCAATAATCTAAAATTATGTTTTGTTAACTTAATATTAGCAAACAGGTACACAAACAGGTACACAAAACGCTAGGAAATATCTAAACCATTGATGGCATTCTCAAAAAAAGAAATATACAATTAACACAGGCTAATTTTTATCTTAAGAGTAAATGGGCGTTCAAAGAACTCGATTAAAATCCCCACAAACCAACATAGACATATTTGGACTGGTAGATATTTTTTGCAATCCTTTCAAGAAGGTAAGAACCTAGTTTTAATATCAAGCAAAGATAGATGACCCCAGATTTTCATCCATTAAGAAACGAAAGCTTAAAAAGTAAGATGAATACTTGCTAAAGTTTGACATCCTTATAATCTACATGGGCATTTAACATTTGATTAACATTAAGCAACAAGGGACTCAATTATACTCTCGAATCCTTTAAAACAATCCACCATGACCTAAGGCACAACAATTCATCAAGCAAAATGGAGTAAAAGCGGCGGGCTGAGCACCAGCCTATAAATTGAGAAAAATAGCCTCGCCAATTTCCGTCACTGTCGCGAAGAGGCCACCAACCG
>JANJEY010008788.1:0-10549 GCA_024703695.1 Erythroxylum cataractarum
CTCTCTCTCGAGTTATAACCATTAACCCTAAATCATAAACCCTAATCAGATTATGAGAGTTGCAATCTCTCAAGTTACAACCTATTTGAAAACCTAATTAGTTCTGAAGTTTTCTAATAAACTATCAAAAAAGTATGCAATATCTCTTTTCTCAAAATTTCTCAATTTGATTTAATTCTTATCTCTATTAAATCACATAACTCTCGATAGTCCAATTTAATCATTTTCATTCGACTCACCCTCTTAGTCTATTACCGAATTATTAAATTGCAAAATCAAACCACAACAAATCCAAATAACACATAACAATCAAAATTTCATTAATTTAAGAATAAAACTCTAAAGGTGAGTTTAAAACATCCTTAACATTCCAGATCCTCCATCACTATTTAATCCAATTCTATACAATAGAGGATGGGAAGCAGCGACGTCGAGAAGCCTCTTGATTTGGGAAGTACATCGTGTCAACTTCTTCCCTCTTCTCTTCCTTCTTCTCTTCCTCAATCTCTCAATGAATTCTCTGTAGGTTTCTCAAAGTGGCTAATGCAAAAGCACCCTCTTCCTTCTTTTTCTTGTTCTTTAAATATCCTTTTGTGTTCTGAGCAACCTTAGGGTTTTTTTAGGTCTGAAAAATCCCTCTAAACTTGATATTTTTTAAGTGTCTACGAGTCTGCTGGATACAGGCCACGATCGCGAGCCATGTCCTAAACTTCTATAGGCCATGATTGTGGGTCAACTTTGATGTTTCTGCCACAATCGTGGCCAATTGTGCCATAATCATGGGCTGTTGTTTCAGTCCGAATATCTCCAAAGCTTCTCTGTTCGTCGATGTTGACCTTAAAACACTATCAAACACATCAAGGTACCTAAAAAACATAATATTTAAACTCAAAGACTTTTACTAACCCATAAAACAAAAATAATTAACAAACTAACACAATTCCAACCTAAACACATACTAAATGATTGAATTAATAGCTAAACACATATCAAACTATGTCCTAAAATATGATGTAATTTACACTTATCAACATCCCCACACTTAAATGTTTTCTTGTCCTCAAGCGAACAAAACAAAACCAAAAACTCATAAAATCACAAAGCACACAATGTAGTAATGAGATAATGACTTCAACTTCATGAAATCAATTTAACTTTAAACACGATCATTCAAACTGTTCTAAATCATGTCTAAGAGCTTTAGACTAAAAATACATATTAATCAAGACCAAAATGTAAAATTATTCACCCTTTTCAATTGTACACATACATTAATAATTCTTTGGTCATTCAAATTTATAACTACTCCTAAGTATATTTTCATGAAAAGTCAAGCTATTTACAAGTTCAGTAGGTTTTATTACAAAACATTTTTTAATTTACCTTTTATTTATTTTTTGTGGACTTAGACCTAGTGTTTTACTTAGAGGCAAACATTGGTGATGAATGTTAATCTGGTTACTTGACTAAATCAGGTTTTTATTAAGCTATTTGGTTATAATGTCATTATAGCCTTTTGACTCGGAGGCACACATTTGTGATGTGTTTCAATCCAATTACTCGGCTATATCACGTTCTCAACTAGATACTAGCTCTATTCATAACCCGAAGGCTAGCGAAATGGTTTATGTATATAAAATTAACAAACACACACATTTTTTTACCTACCTTGTTGCTTTAGCTACTCGTTTTTATGAAACAATACTAGCAAAGCTACTTTAGTTGAAAGACCTAAAACTATAAATGAATGCAACAATTTAAAGGGTGACAAACTAATACTAAATCCTAACTAACTTGCATATTTAGCTAAAGAACCCACATCATTAATTTCATGAGCTAATGAATCTTCACAACCTAATATATTATATTCAAAATTAAATCAATTTCAATCCATCTAAGCCGTTAACACATTCACACAATTCATAATATGCAACCTAAATAAACTATCATACAATATGTAGAATCCACTCTAAAAAAAACACACAATGCTCCCTACACTTAAACAACACATTGTCCTCAATGTGAAAAGGAGGCAAATAAACACGCATGGAAAGGAGAAAAATAAATTTGAAAAATAAAAATAAAGACTAAATTTAAAAGAAAAGGTTAGAAGCAAAGCCTCACGGTGATGGAGTCGGGGATGGTATCGGAGGTGGTAATTGGATGCCTTGAGTCTCGAAGTGTCGATGAATATAATGTATATCTCGACTCTGATGTCGTTAAGTTTGGGTCATCTTCTTCATCCTTCTAAAGTTCTCCGCAAGTGTATCTGTAATTACTTTGGTGTTGGTGGAGAATGGATCGAGCACTTTCGTCCAACCAAACTCCTCTATGTCTTCTTGCTCTTTAGACTCCTTGTTAGTTGAGTCCTCTTCTGCTTACTGAGGCAACACTGTGTTAGAACTCACCTAACTAGTCCTAATCTTCACATGAGTCTTTTGGTTGATGTGTCGAAGTTCCATATTATGGGTCTTAAGGATTTCAACACGTCACAAATGATAGTGGTTTAGAAAATTAGGGAGGTGGATGGTTAAACCACTACAATCCACACCATAATACCAGCAATAATAGAAACAAAGTATCCCATACCCAAATTATTGCTCCTCTTGTGTAGAGTTGCAACAATAGCATTTAGCACATGTATGGAGGTGTACACAGGGATGTTATGATCCATGCACCACGATAGAAAAAGTTCCTTTATTAAGCACATATTGGTTTCTTATTTGTCAAAAACCATTTGACACATGAATTTATGCAATAACAAGTGCTCGTGAGTTTTTATGAAGTTGTTGTAGGCAATTTTAGCGTCAAATCACTCTAACCTAGTGAGCTTATTCCAATAGCAAGAAGCATGAAAATCATCATGTTGATTGATAATGGAAGATTCGAGGAATCCACAAATATCGCACATGATTTCAATGTTCAACTCATAATTTTGACCCTGCAACCTAAACCACATTTCCTTAGGGTTACCAAGTTCGTAATAGAGGGAAGTGAAGAATTAGAGAGTGAGCTCCAGGGAGATAGGATATTGGAAGTGTATAAACTTTGCCCACTAAATTCTTTTTGCTAGATTCTTTACCCTATCTCGTAGTTCTAGCCTATTAAGTATATCAAAATCAAAATATTTTAGGACTACTATTTGTTTAGCGTTAAGGGATTGGAAATGAATACCTTCCTCATTTGTGTAGATTAGGAAGGGTGCTCCAAAATCCACCTCCCTGTTCCTTCGCCTTCGTCGCGAGACTTGATTTCCTCCCAGTGATTGATCGCGATTTACTGATTGCTTAATGTGCAGCATACTGGCTTGCAAGTAGATGAAAATTGGAATAAAGTGGAAGTTTGGAATTTAGTCAGAGAGAAGTGAGAGTGTTTGGAGGTTCTAAATTAGAGAGATAAAGTAAAAAAGATGAAGAAATGAATATATAGGTGAAGGAAGGGTAAAATGGTAAAAAACTAAACTAAAATTTGCTTGTACAATTTTACCCTACCATAGGACACAATCGTGGCCTGCAATATTTTCACCAATTTCTGTTTTTTTTTCTTCTTTTGTCCTTCTACACTTTCTCGAGATCACTTCCTAACTCTTTATAGCTCTTCCATCTCTCTTTTGCTTACTTCCTCGGTCATCTAATTCATGTTGAAGTCCTATGACTTCTCGACCTTATTTGAAAATGAAATAACTTAACTACAAAATTCAAACTATCTAAAAATAAAAGGAAATAACATGAAATATCCTAACTATGGAATTCAAACTATCTAAACTTTAGGAGAATGATGAGTTTCATATGTTGGAGTTATATAAATATAGTGCCCTAGAAAGTAAGTGTATTTACATATAACTTAATCTTGATGAGTGGTGAACTCATATGTGTTTCATCATCATTAAATGGTTTAATAGTGTCCTTAGTAAATGGTTTTATGGTCTTATCATTAAATAGTTTAATAGTTATCATTTAATGTTGGCATGTAGAAAAACATATGAGCCTTTTAGTATTCTTTTGGTAAAAGGAGTAAGTGCATTTGTTGCTCTCTCTTCCTTCTTTCATCTTACAACAGGAAATGAGAGTGTCATTTTGTTGTTTTTTGTATTTTCATCTAGCCATATTAAACAAATAAGAATGTCCCATTTATGGCTCTCTCTTTCATTTTATGAAAAAAAAAAGAAGTGATGTTTTTGGGTTGGTCTTCCTCTCTCCTTTTTTTTATGACTGGAATTTAACATAGAAAGTGTCTTAATTTTTGGTTTCTTACAACTAAGGAAAACCTCTACAATGTTTCTTCTCCTTTCCCACTAAAGGATCTTGTTAACTAAGTTGTCTAAAGAGAATAAGTAGTAGATCGGATTGGTTGAGGGTACAACAAAGAGAAGAGGATATAATAGCATGGAGAGGATGTTGGATCGAAAACAAAAGCATGCAAGATTTGGCTAAAATGGTAGATTTCAAAACTTTTTCAAAATCAAAATGCGGCAGAAATAACATAACTAAATCAACATGTTTCAGCTATACATGATACGATATAAAGAAAATAATTTACATAAGAACAAGGTGGTAGAAATATACCGACTCCTTGCTACAGCTTTAACTCTTGGCTTTTGTATCCTCTCCGAATCCTTGCTATAGCTTTGACTCATTTGTATCCTTTCCTTTGTCAATGTATCCTCTCCTTATTGTTGTATCCTTGACAAATCCAATCTACACTTGTTCTTTTTGGACAACTTGGTTAACAAGATCCTTCGGTGGGAAAGGAGAAGAAATATTTTGAGGAGATTTTTCTTAGAAGAAAGAAGCCAAAAAATGAGACTCTTCTCATTCAAATTTCGGCTATGCATGCATGAGAGGAGAGAGTGAGTTAAAAATGTAAGAACACTTTTTATTCTCTTTGTCAATTTCGGTTATCTGAATGAAAAAAGTGATGTGCATCCAATGCATCACTTCATTCTTTAATCAATCATAAATAAGCCAATAAATGACACTCTTCTCATTTGTTTAAGATGGCTATATGAAAACACCAATAACCTAAATAAGACCTTCTCGTTTTCAGTTATGGATGAAAGAAGGAAGAGAGAGTACATCAAATTCACCTCTTCCTTTCTATAATAAAATGAATGGTAAAAGGTTATATTATATGCCATCATTAAAAGACAACCATTAAACCATTTAATGATAAGACCACTACTCCATTTAGTGATGATAAAGACATGAAAAAACCCATCTTTAATTTAGCAATTCAATGCTAAATGTGCAATTTCATACCTAAATGTGTAGCTGCACATTTAGGTATGAAAAACAGAAATATACCCTCCTTTCTTTTATAACTTTATTTCAATGTAATTAATCAAATCAAACCAAAGTCAAGCCCAATATTAAATGTTCATTTGGGCTTCTAGTCAAAGTAAGCCCAACATTCAATCATGGGCTTTAAAACCTTCCTAGAAGCCAAGTAGGGAATCTAATTGGACATAGATAATTCAAGCTCCAATAAGCTCGAAATTAATTTAATGTCATTAAAATTAATTCCAGCTTATTAGTGAAATGTCATTCCACTAAAGGCAATTAGTTGAACTCTTAAATTACTAAATATTATGAGAGCACATGTTTCAAATAAGATGTCCAATTGCAAACTTTATTATGAACCATATTATAGTCATCTGCACAATAAAGGGTAAAATTACCGTTTTGCCTTTGTGTTGGTTTTTCCTTCTAGATATTCCATTTTACTCTATATAGTGATTAACACACAAGATCTCATCTTGGTATTAAGACTTGATGAGTAGCTAGTCCATCAAACTATTGGCGCCAATTTAATCACCAAACTCCGTAAAACATCTATAAGTGATGATATCACTATAAACTCTTTATGTGAGTGAATGTTCCCTTATAGATATTTCAATTAATAATTCTAACATGCAGACACTGGATTGATGCTCTGTAAAAATCAATTCTGATTATATCAAAAATTATAATGAAACACATATGAGTTCACTACTCATCAAGATTGTGGTTCGTAATAGAAGAATGATAAGGTGTATGTTTTAAGATTAAAGTAGCGAGCCACTTTATTCTTTAAAAATATACTTGATTCCAAATTCAATTAATAGTGCCATTATTGATAGTCAACTACTATCATGATATGAAACTCATCATTCCCTTGAAGTAAACTTTTTTACTAACATGGAGATAAATCGTAGCACTATAGTCTAAATCATAATCAAGCGACAAGCTTGATTATTCAATTGTGAAACAACTAATTTAGATTCTAATAATATACATGCTTCCCATACATCTCCATATATATGTAAATTACTTAAAAAATAATCTTGGTACCTTATAACTACATACATAATGCTCATACAAATAAAATCATACTCTTTTGTTTTATTAATAATAAATATTTTTATTACAAAAATAACTGGAAGAAAATTAAGTTATATGTAAATACACTTGCTTTCCAGAGAACTATATTTATATAACTCCAACAATTATAAGCAATAGTTTAAAGCCAAGAAGGTCAATAGTGGAGTTGAATTTGGCAACTAAGCTCGAGGATTGCTTAAGTCCTCACAAGGCTTTATAAAGGCAATAAACTTTATTGGGAGGATGGTCATGTTAGAGAAGTGCTCTAAAGGCAATCGTCTTTAGCACTTATTGTATAAATCTTTATAATTAATAAAAAGGCATTTTCGTTAATTTGATGTTCATGTTCTTTATTAATTGATAATGATCTTAAAACAAAGTAATGAAGTCCTTGATACATTACATAACATGAAGGAAATCATAATAAGATCATGATAATGAGATTCCTATCATGTGTAATTATGTTAGTATCTAAATTATCCCTAGTCATAGGATTAATGAGACAAGACATTATTAATCCGGAAAAATTACCACATGTTATACTCCTTGATTGGATCAAGAGTGAATCTCATAAGCTGTAAGCATGAGTTTTTTAAAGATAAAATGTGGATGCTTACTAAGAGTAGTAATTGCATTGACTGACTTGCCATGAGACAATCATATGAATAATCTATTCTAATGTCATTGATAATCTCATCATAACAATGGTATAAATAACTTTAGACTTTAGGTGCTTAAGGATATCTTCAATACTAATCTTATACTTTGACTTCATTCCTCGTTGTCTTTTAAAGGTTACTCATAGGGTGGTGATTGGGTACAGCTTGAGATATTCGAAGGTAATTGATTAGCCAATAAAGGATTCACCACTCCTGATAGAAGGAGATGATACCCATGGCCTCTTGTTAGGGTCATTACATAGGAATCTCTGACTAGCGCGAAAATGTCATGAAGATAGTCTTTAGTGACATATCCAATTGAGTAATGAGCCTTGGAGACAATAACTAACATCACTTGGGCTAGATGTGACGTAGTCAGTCTAGTACGAGTTAACACTTTAACTATGCTCTGAACCAAATGGCTTATAGATGGTGAAAGGATGAATTGTCCAGGAACATTATCTATGAAAGGGTTTGTAGTCAAACTACCAACTTTCTAGTCAATTAGGGGCATGTGTTGTTAGATACCACTCATGACTTACTTGAATTAAGTGTTAATTCAAATGGCCAACATAACTGACAACCTAATAGATCGCACACATTAGAGATGTGAAGAATAAATAAAATGGGTTTTCATAGTGATATAAGGCATGAGAGAATGTTTAAGGATTGTAATGTGATATGATCATGGTAAGAAACATTGCAAAGAAATGAAAGAAAGCAAGTGTTGCATGGCTGCTAGCCTAGAAAGTTTCCAAATTTCCAGCAAACGTTTCAAGCCGAATTAATTAAGTGGCATTCATGGTCACTTAATTCCCATTATTCCTCCATTCATGATGGGATTAGGGGAGGCTAAAATTTGTTAGAAACTAACTCATTTTCATGCATAGTATTGTAAGAAAACTGGTGAGAAATGTGAAGAGTTCATCTTACACACACTTATTCTCTAAACTATTCTCTCCAAAACATTCATCAAAGCTAGCACTTTGTGTGTGTTCTAACCATTCTTCCTAAGAGGTTTCAGGCTTTGCTCTTTATGTGGATATCATTAGAAAAGTCCTCCTTTGGTTTTTCTAGTTTATGATAACCCAAAGAGGTGAAGACAACAAAGAACGAAGGAGTTAGTAAGGTACACATCTTAAGTTCATTTTTTATATTTAATGGCACATGTATGATTCTGTATTATCTAGGTTTCGTTTTATTTTCTTCTATGTATTTTCTAATATGTGATGGATGTGATGCATAATAAAAACTAAAAGCGGTATCAGAGCCATCTTGTGCCTATTAGATGTAGTTTTTAATACATGTTAAATAGGATTGCATAGACATCACAATTGTGGGTCTATTCTTAGAAATTTTGAAATTAAATTATGAAAATTTGTTTTCACAATTTTATTTCAGTGATTTACTCATGACATGTTAGTAGATGGTTTTAATGACTGAAAATTAATTTCAATGTGATTGACATATTTATCGTCTAATTTCTAACAATATGCTGGAAAATTGTTTTCTGCTGACATATGTTGTTAATTAGCTAAACTGATGAGATTTATTGTGTTTTCATGGAATTTGATTCTAGAAATTTTATGTAAACATATTTAGAATGTTTTTACACCTCTGGAATTTTTCAGAATTTATTACAATTTTAATACATTTTCAAACAATAATCAGATCTAGTCTTTTTGAAGAAATTTATGGATCTTTTTTTTTTGATAATTTTGTATGTTTATGTTTCGATTCCAAACCTTAAAAAATATTGTTATGTTATAAAAATATTTTATTTTGAAGAACGAAGCATTGCAAAATGATTTTGTTTGAATTAAGATTTTTGGAAAAAAAAAAAGATGTCAAATTTGTCATTTTTAACATCTCAATGGTGTTTTGATTATCTTGACAATTTTTGGGTGATTCCAACATTATTTTGATGAACTTTTAACAACCTAGAGATGCATGAAATGATGATTTGATGTTCTAGAAATTTTAAGAAACCTTGGAATTTAATTTTGAATTAATTTAATTAGAGCACTTTTTCTAGTAAGACTAGAAATTGGCTTATGAAACAAAATTAAAATTTTTAATTTTGACATCAAATAATCAATTTTAAGGTGAATTAATTTCTAGAAATAAGAGTCTAATTTAATTTGATTAATATTAAATTCTAAACTGAGATGATATACAAGACTAAATTTATCCAAGATAACACTTAGGAAGAAAATTGATTTAATAGTTGAATCAAATTCCAAAGTATAGGGTCCGTAACTTGTCACATCAAATTTTGATGTATTTAATTTTATGCATTAGAGAATGCATGTTAGGAGTATGAGTGGGCTTGCATAATGGATGGTTATGGATTTAAACCCAATATGATTGGGGTGCTCATATCTTTCCATATAGTTATAGTAGCTATATATACATGACATATGCAAGACCACCCTAGTTAAATAAGACCTAAGTAGAAACCCTCACTTAGAATATTAAAACTAACACCTTTTATTAATATGGTGAGAACCAGAGTTCTTTTAGAGTGTTGTTGAGCAAACTCAAGCCCACTCTATACAAATATATTCGAACTATAGAAATAAGGTTTTTGGATTAATAGGCCGGTTTTAACTAGAAGCGTTGATTTTTTGGGCAAACCCAAGGTCAACGTGGATAGAGGTGAAGTCAAGTAGTGTACATGAGAGGTACATAAATCAAGAGTTGATAGCTTAATATGTGTGCACACTTCAATAGTTGATAGCACTAGGTTCATAGTTGCATTATAAATGCATTACCAATACCTACTGATTGACCTAGGGTGGCTTGTTGGGCAAACCCAAAGTCATTCCTAGAGGTATTAGATATCGACCCACTAGAAGAATTTCTAAACAAGTTCTCTTGGATTCATATTAAGGGTTATGGATTCACGATAAAATAGTGGGAGTCATAATGTGTCATATTAAAGTCTTAATTGACATACATTTACGTCTAACACTTTTTCTCTTTTTGACATTAGGTTGCAAGAATTGTCACTATGATCACTAGTGTGAACTTACGCTCACTAGTGTGAACTTACGCTCACTTATGGAAGACAATAAGTTGACTGGACCCAACTTCCGATACTGGCTTAGGAACCTGAGAATAGTTCTCAAGTCAAAGAAACCAAGCTACGTCTTAGAAGACCCACTTTTCGATCCCCCTACTGCATAAGTTTTTGATAGTGGTTAAAATACATACAAAAAGCATCTCGATGATAGTTAGAGGCTAGTTGCATAATGCTGGCCACTATGTCACCGAAATTGCAAAAACAGCAAGAGGTTGTGAATGCTCATACCATAATATATCATCTAAGGGAGTTCTTTGATGAATAATCTAGGTCTAAATGGTTTGAGACCTCGAGATTGCTCTTCCATTCTAAGATGGTTGATGGGACATCTGTCCTCGGTGCAATATGCACTAAAGATGAATGACTATATTGAGATATTGGCCTCCTTGGGTTTTCTGATGGATCATGAATTACGTATAGACTTAATTATGACTCGTTTGATTGAT
>JANJEY010008854.1:0-10542 GCA_024703695.1 Erythroxylum cataractarum
AGGCTCATTCAATGACAAATGCAAGTGCCAAGCCGGCTTATACAATCAGCGGCAATGGATCTATGCTCCCCATTGGTTGCCTTATTGCCTCCCTTCGATCGTTATCCTTTCTAGCCTTGCTATACCGTACAAATCACCTAACCATTGAACGAAATCCCATCAATCAACAGCTTAAGCCCCTTGGCTGGCGGCTATCCTCCGTCTGTGCTTATAGGATCCTTGGCTTGGGATAAAGGAGAAGAAGGAAATAAACTCGCTCGATCTGGCACCCCCGTTCAATGTCTTTGAGTCCCCTTGATCCCCTAAGGTTGTTCTTGCTGCTTACCAAGCACATATTAACTCTGGCATTATCCAAAGAGAAGGATTATCAGCTTCATTAGTTGCTTTCCGTACCGTCGGGATGCTCTGGCCCTTAAAAGGCACAAACGCAAACAGCTACACCGATGGGATCCCTTAACTGAGGACATCAAAGAGCCTAGAATCCATAGCAGCAAGGCCGATTTAGTAAGGGCACACCACATAAGCCCGGCTAGAAGGCTCCCTCAGTGCCATAGCCCCTAAAATGGATCCGTTGCAAAATGGTTGTTGGATCTACTAACCAGCCTCCCATACTTTATTTGAGTGGGCCTTCCAGCTCGTCAAGTTGGATAACGACCACTGGCCATCCATCTTATTGTTTCAGCTGCCTATTCTAGCACAAACCTCCCTCACAAAGGAAAGCGGGAAAGTCCTCTTTGCAAAGAACTTCTTCCTTCGGGGCAAAAAGACAATAAGAGCAGGGCATCCCATTTAGAAGGCCATACATAGGCATTGGCTCTACCCCTTAGACCTAGGGAAATCCAATCACCAAAGACACACTTCAGTATAGACACCAAGAGGGAAAGATCGTAGTGAACCAGTCTCCATCCCTCAATCCATCGAGTTGACCCTTTCTGATTGAGACAGTCCCTCTAGAGATTCTAGCCAGTTTTCTCTATACCTTCCGCCTTTAGTTTAGAGATTGGATACTGCGCTAACATGCTCTCATTCAAATTCAAAGTCGCTGATCCCATATTATCGTATTTCAGGCTCTCGATAGTTAATAAATCGTTCTACCCGCACCCTCTTTTTTTCTGGCTTAGCAGAGAGGTTGAGAGAGTGGTCAGTGGTCATCGGAACTAAGCCTTTGAACGAGCTCAACAAAGAGAAGAATCAATAGGAACCCCCCTTGTTGAGCAATGATCCCTAGTCAATCCCCTGTGACCTATGCTATTAGTCTTGACAGGACACATTGATATCCAACTACCCAACAAGGACAGCTGCCATCATTGAGGGTAGGAGGGACCAACACTCACTTGCTTGCATTCCACCGACCGGCGGAAGAGGGGCTTTACTCACTGTGAATATCGAGAGATGATGATTGAGTAAACGAAGTAGCGGCAAGGAGGTTGTTAATATACACTTTATTCACTTGTCCGGCCAGAGCTGCTGTTTTTGTTTTTCAAAGATAGCATGCTTGACTTACCACCATTGCTTTCTGAACCTAACCCTTAGAACTCCCTCCATCTAATTCTCTTTCTCTAACCGTATGTCTAGTGGCTAGAGCAAAGAATCCGCTTTAGCCCCAATTCCCTAAACATTGATCAAATGGTTGAACTGAGGCCAACTCATCTTGCTACGGGAATGTTGGGAGGACGATCAAGCGAGTTCCATTTTTTCTTTACCAAGGATCCTATGAGTTTGACTGAATCTTCCTCTTTTCAACTGCCAGTGCTCTTGATCCACTTTCAAATAAAAAAGGGGAGATGGAGGGGTCAGTAAAGCTATATAAACCATCGGGAGAGAGAGGAAGACCACCGTGGATGCCTACAGCTAGCCTTTCACCTTTCAGCAAAGGGCTTGATTGGCCCATCCTAACTCAAATTCCCATCCTTGAACCATCCTCACGCCTTCAATCAAAGAAGATGGATTGTGTAAAGAATGAGAGTTGGTTCTTGGGGCTTAAGGGAATGCTAATAAACACAACATAAAGAGAAGCGAGCACTCCTTAGAAGGGGAAAGACCAGGATTGAGCAACGATTTAGACCATCCTCCTAACTATGCCTTCAAGAGCTAAACAAGGTAAGAGGACTGCCTTTCACGGAGCTGCTGCTACAATAAGGCCTTCGGTAGCCAGAGGTAGAGTGATTCCATTCAAAAATAGAATTATCCCGCTTTGAACAAGAGGCATGCTTACTGGTCTTATCGATGATTGGATGTCCCAAAGGTGCTCTCCACGGCGAGAAACCTAGGGAGTGATAAACGGCTTGTTATCAACAATTGAAGAATGGCTTTGCCAAGAACAAGAAGAAGAAAGAGAGTGGGTGATGTCGCTTCAAGTGACCTCTAGAATGAGCCCTTTTACCGCTACAGCGCTCCCTTCGCCTTCGCTTGTGATTGAGGTCTATTGCCAGCTATAGGGTTTGGTCTATCCACGGATCCTAGGCGCCTTTCTCCTTTTAGTGAAACCAACCGTCCCTTAGCTCGTGTTATCAGAAGAAGAGCGCCAAGTAACTTCATCCAGTGAAAAAGAAGGATAGGATTCGAGGGCTTGAATGAGAGAAATCAGAGTTCGTTTGTGGTGAAGTCTTGGAAGTAAACTAGCTCGACCAGTTGCAACTAAAGATTTTCCAGAAGAAGGCAGAATTGCTACGAAGGCTAATTAGATAGTGACAGCATTGGTTGAAATATGTACCCTCCCGGTTGGATCCTTCCGCTTTAGAATCTCGCTTTACAACAGGTATGTCCGAAGTCCCCTTCTAAGCCAAGCTCTCTGTTCTATTCCATTTGCAAGCTATTTACTTTTTTTTCCGGGCCTCGCCTCTCCTTCGGTCTCATTTTGGATTGAGTTAGCTAGGGCTGCCACCCTTTGATCGTGCATCTTCCTTACTGCCAACGTGGGGCATTCTCTCATAGGCTGCATAGAGCGCATTCAGTCTTTGAATCAAATGACTCTCTCTGGGGACGCGAATCTCTATCTAGCTTGAGAGCACCTTTTCTGTAAGCCATAAGGAGTCAGTCTTATTCAACAAGCCCTTCATCCCAAGTTCTTAGGTAAGGATCTCATTTTTTCTTGCTATGGAGGAGCAACCCACATGTGTTAGAGATTCCTAAGCAATAATCATTCTATATACCGGACCACCTTCCACTCCTTCTCTATGATTTGAGAGAGCAAGGCTTCAACTCCCACTCCCTATTGATGAAATTGTGATCTCTTAAGGGGCCAGCTGCAGGTGCAGGATTAAGGGATTCACGCACAGGCTCTCTTCCTCCGCCCTCTCTTACAGACCGTCTGGAATAGAAAAGATAACCATTTCGCACGACGCACTATTCCTATCCTAAGTCAGGGCCTGCCATAACCAAGACATGTCCACCTGCTTTGATCTCATGCAAGTGCAAGTAGGAGCATGAGCCAGGAAGTGTTTTAGCTCGAAATGAGGATGATTACTCTTCTGCCTCTCCCAGGTTCCACCATATTGTATTGGCTTATCACTCCACTCGTGGTGAAGTTCAATCAAGAATGGCATTTCGACTGTCATAAGTGAAGTGAGGCTTTCTCACACAACCACAGGGACTGGCACTAATGAAGCCTGACCTCTAAATGATGATGCCCATTCCGTATCTGTTGGTCGGAGGTTTTTGTGGGCTAAAATAAACTACCCATCCCGATCCGATTCTATAGTCAACCATTAACTCTCGCTTTAAGCCTGCGAATTGCTGCTTTGAATAGCATCGATAAGTCTTTTTAGCCAGCCAGAAAGGGCTTTCTAAGATAAGGGGGCGCAAGGCTGGCTATGAGATAGCGGCAGCTTTTAGGCCTTAGGCATGAGAAAGAAAAAGAAAGGGACAGTGAAGTGGACCTCAACCGAATCAATTAGAGCGTCATATTCTAAACTTCCAAAGCATTAACTCAAACGAGGAACTCATGATAACTTCATCACACAAGGCCAATCGAAAGAGCTTTCTTCGCTCGAAAGACGAAACTCAACTAGCGCTTTCTTTCTATACTATACGAGAATCATCGTTCTCTATCTGATATTTGTTCTCGCTCGCGAAGGGGTACGTCCACAGATCGCTAGGACCGGGAACAGATCGAGACGGGAAAGGAAAAGCCGTTATAAAGAAGCATAGGTCTTCACCTTCTTCGTTTGCTCACCATGCTCAACGCACGTTATAAAAGCGTAAAAATGTGCTTTTCGAGCATCTTTTTATCAAAGGGGATGCTGAACTGAACAAAGATTGACTCAATCCACGGTCAATTCTGAAAGATCGGATTATGATTATTCTGTTTATGAATTAACAACTACAACAACAAAGCAGCTAGCCTAGCTCTTGGCCTAACTAGTAGCCCTTCCTCAGCTCCAGCTCTTGCTTATGCTTCCTTCCCTATCTATTGCCCGTGAAAAGCGCTTCTATGGCGTCGAGTATTTGAGAGTTGTTGGAGAACTTCCTTGCCTAGCCTATGCTTCAAGGCTAGTTTCAAGCTCATCACAAGGAACGATTGATGATTCTATTGGATTGAGCGAGAGGTGGCAGTTAATACGGAAAGCAGCCGTCGTACTCTTAAGGTTGCTGGAAGCGCTTGTCTAAGGCGGTGCCATTGTGTCCGAATCAGTAGTTGCCATTTCTCGTCCTTAAACTGAGGACGCTCAGAGGAGAGTTCAATGCTTAGTAAAGTACCCCTGGGATGAGACTTCTTGACTGCTAGACTGCTTTCCTCTCCCCTTGGTCGAGCTGATTTTCTTTCCTTGGTTTGATTTAGGCGACTTTCGCCACCTCAACAAAGTAGGTCAAAAAAAGGGTTAGCCAGAAATCCCATTTAAAATCAAAGGCGGCGTGCTAATCCACGAAAAACGATACGAGAAATTCGAAAGATCATTGGCCCGGCTCAAAAGCTGGAAATGAAAGCGACGTGTGTAGCTGACCAATTGCAAAGTCTCAAACGGTCTAACTGTCGGAAACTTTCGTAATCGTTCCAACTGGTCGAAATTTAGCAAAAAAAACGCGGACTTATCCAAGGCTCATTCCATACTGGGAAGAATCTCACAACATCTATTACGGCCTTCATTCCACGAATCTAAAACATGCCTTTCTCACCAGTAGCAGGTCTGCCATGATATCGTGATGCAGAAGAAAAAGGTGGGGAGCAGCGGTCGTAACTCTACCAAGAGGGGCGGTGGGTACTCGAGGGAAAGAAACCATAAAAAAAAGCTCCCAAGGTTGGAAGTTGTGACGCTGAAATAGGCCCCCGATAGATAGCTTACCAGTTGACTTCTTCGGGGTTTTGGATCTGAGGAAAGGAAGTTTCAGACAAAGAAGATATAAAAAACAGAAAACATAATATATAATAAGAATGAGCGCTCACTCTTTATTATATATATGGAGAGAACCACATCTATTCAAAGGAAATGTTTTGACCTGCAGGATAGTTCTAAACCTACTGACTGAGTCAGTTGAAGGAGGTTTCGACTTTCTACAGAAAGAGTTGCGACTCAGCGCCGGGGCGGGCGGGGGTTCATGACGAGTGGGCATGAACTGTAACTAAACAAACAAAAGTGAACCAACCACGAATTCCTGAACCGTAAAGAGAACCACCAACCACCCTGTAAAGTAAAGAGCCTCACCTAAAGGACCAGACCTGGAGCTGAGAACAAGATCAAAAGCGCAACTTCTCATTTGAAGCATAAAAGTGGTCAGGTCACTGAAAACCGGAAGAGATAGGAGTGGCCTTATAAAAATGAAAGGTTGGAGGTTGCTCGAAATTTGTCAAATACGAGCCCGTCTTTCTCTATTCAATCTACGGCCTACCTCGAGACACCTGTGTCACAACAGCTGATCTTTTGAGTGAGGGAAGCCGGAGCAGTGTAGGAACTATAGATCGAGAAAGCCACATTAGCTACACCAGATAGATCTTTTTTTGTTATCCTATTTTTTAATTGACCGGATCGGTCACCCCTCAACCAACTAAGACATTTCTGAGCAGTTCCCCTCACCCCCCTATCACAACAAGACAGAGCTAACCCAACATTCTACTGCTCTCTAAGAGTAAGAGGCCTGCCTATTAGTCTTAGACAACATAGTACTAGGACTGACCTATATGAAAAACCGTGATTGGTGAAGGTACCAAACCTTAGGTAGCTGCTATCTATCGGATCTTTTCTAAGAAGGTGGTTGAGTCGAAGCGGAGAAAGAGACTAAGTCATCGGTCGTGCCGGGATTGATTTCGTACTTCCAGCTACACAACACAGCCGTCAACCCTGCGGGAAGTACTTTATAGATCGAATCTCCTGGTCTTTCGTTGGCTATTCGAATGTCTGGACCAGTAGAAATGTACGAAAGGGGGTCTCGTCCTTTTCTTTCCAACTAGTAGCTCTTTCGTTGATCTCTCCTCCTCCCGGCCGGCTGTGACTCGTATGCCCATAAAACGACTATCGATTCCTAACGACCCCCTAGATGATTCTACCATTCGACCGGATCAACACTATTTTATTTTCATTTTCTGGCCTCGGAAAACTTTTCTAAACAAGCGAGAAAGGCCCTTTCTATGTTATTAGTAAAGCGCGCTAGCTGCAATCTTTCTAAAGCAACAAGCGAGAAAGTTGACTTTAAGAAAGAAGGGGCGCACCCTTGCTCTAGAAAACCTTTCCAGCTGTAGCTTTACAACATAGGGTTTAGATAGGGCCTTTAGTAAGATAGATTTCTTGAGCGCATTAATATCATCTATCAAAAGGTATCGATAAAGGGGCGTTAGCGCTTGAGTTTGATTGCATAGGAATGATTCTATTAATGGATTGGGCTTAGGGACCTGAAGAAAGAAATGTTGACTGCCGCCGGGACGAGACGCTAAAGCTTTGTCCAGGTTTTGAACAAAGCAGTTCCCTACAAGGAAAGTGAAGCCATAGAGCGTTGCACCGAAGTGGACTGGATATAGCGGAAATCCCTGATTGTTAGAACGCTTTCTCGAAGGGCTAAAAGCACCTCTTTCTCAGCATGATTCAAAGACAGGTAAAGGGAGTCATTCACTTTCAGCATGCAAGCAAACTTCGCAACAACCTGAGCTAGGGGTTCGACCCCCGCTCCACCAACCGTAGTAAGAGAGACTACAAGGGCGAAAAAAAGCCATTTGCTAAAAATAAAGAACCATTTGCTGATGACCGACTAAAAGAAGGAATTAATAAACATTCGCTTAGCTCCGCTCGCTACGGCTCACTCATTCAGTAGAAGGATTGGGATTGACTCGCCCCAGGAAAATCAAATAGAAAGATGGATTTCGCACCGTTCCAACTAGGCCGCTTAGAGTACTTCCCAACACCACTAATGAACCCGCCAACAAGCGGAAAGAGCACTTCGAAGGTGTAGCTCGGGCTGCCACATATAGAATAGGTTACTAAAAACTAAAAGCATTCGTGGGTACAGGTACCCCCCTCCTCACCCACTCATTAAAACCAAGAAAACGACTTATCCATACAAGAAAGGAAAAGTGGAACATCAGCTGCTTATCGAGGATACAAACGAAGGAATTACCACCGCAGCAGCTATTACCACCCAAGAACAAAGAACAATGGAAGAAAGATGAAATGAATATAGCACCCCCGATCAGCTTTAGCTTATTAAACCTTGGATCCATCTTCGAAAGAAACAAACTATAGAAGACTCGGGTTATTCACCCAATCCAATAATAAAACAAAAAGCTATTACCAGTTATAAATTACATATTTTATCTGAACCCAAGGAACAATCAAACTCAAGACCCATTAACCACAGATAACAAGATAGTCATTTGGACCACTTGGCTACTCAAGGAAAGCGCTAGCTTCACTTGCATCCTCCGATTCTATTTATGGATACTCGGTTGGAGGGTGGGCTAATTCTTTGATCAGTCCTAGAAGCTTCTTCGCTTGATGGTTGTAGAAACCTTGAGGAAGTAAGGCTAGAAAAGGCTTGAACCGGCTTGAAACTACTACTTGAAAACTCTCTGCTCGAGTGGTTGCTTCCTCCTAGGCCCCTTTGGCCCAAACCTAGCTCCGGCCTTGGGGTCTTGGTCGTAGATGCTCCCGGGGGTCCTGTTGATGTAAAAAACAAGCGGGTTGATACGAAGGGCTGAAAAGGGTGAAGGGTTGCTTCTCTAGCTCCAGTGGCTGGTAAGCATGATGTGGTGAATGAGGCATCCTGGAAGTCCCAGGCCTAGAAGTAAAAGGAACGAAGTGGGCCGACTGGCAAAGAGATAGAACCCAACCCGGCTGACTACAAGACAAATGCGGGGATGAAATGGAAGACAAAAGGACAGCTTAAGATTGAATTGGGCTTTTTTTGGGCTCTCATAGATGCATGCCTCCCGTCTTGAACCTATTTAAAGTTCAATATTCCACATTCCCTCGTGAGCAAGGTTGAGCGATCTTCGAAAGTAGATCTATTGGGTTTTCACCTGCACAACCTTCTTCTTACTTCGGTCGAGTGAGTTGAACTACTTCTTTGACTGCCAATTCGCTCAACCAATTCCTTCTGCTTTATAGCGGCTCGGCTGGCAGTTAGAGTTAGAATAGAATGAAGCGCTTTGAGAAGCAGTATACCCCACTCCTTAATAGGGTTGGGTAGTATACGCGGTATCCCCTTCCCAGGCGTTAAGCTATGCGCTATGTGCTTCATTGCTAGCTGAAAAGCTATCTCTTGATTCTGATTAGTAATTGTTTCTCATACTTATCTTTTTCCCCCCCTAGTTTTGAACTAGTATGTTTTTTATCCCTTCTCTGTAAAGTTCACAGTGTGTACTTCCCCGCCACCGCCTCAGCTCCATAAAAAAAGAGTTGGATGCCCTGGAAGGAACTCTACTCCGCCCTTTCAAGCCCCCGCTGACCTCGATCAGATGCATTTCGCATCCTTTTCGCATAGACGGCTGTCTTTATTACTTACATATGAGTTTGTCTTTCTCGTTCAATTAAATCAGGCAGTTCAGTAAAGATATATAAAATATATATATAAATATTCAGAATACCCGAGAATCACGAATTGCTTACAAATGAGAGCTAGTCCCCACTATCTAGTTCTCTTTATAGATACTTAGATTCTAGTTTAGTTAGATTTATAGTTTAGGGCTGAGGCAAGCAAGGGCATAGATCTCATACATATACAAGTGTCGCCAATATAACGGTTATGAATTCAATTAGTCTACATAATTCTCAATCTTGATCAGTGGTTGGAAGGGATTTCCTAGAAGTATTGGGAACTCTGAACCAGTCAAGATGACAAAGTCGAGCTTCATGCATGAACAAGACTTGCAGATCTAGATATATCTCACCATCCATGGAGTAGATAGTTTAGAACCATCAACGGCCCTCGCCTTTTCAGAACATTTCTCCCAGTAAACAGAAGGGACAAGATCTGCCCTATAGCAATTCTAGTCAGATCCCGAGTCGAACACAGCGAATACATTTCTATGGGTTTCTCCGCTATCAAAGATAGTAAGGCTGGAGACCCATTTTTGTGCCTGATGAGTCATAGCACCAATGAACATTCCGACATAGGGATCTTCTTCAGATGACTCTCCCTGCTCCTACTCTTCCAATCCACAGTTTTCCCTGCTCTTCCAACCCAATAGCCTTCCTAGGATCAAAGGTCTCCTGCTCGCTTCTCTTGCTTCCGGCTGGCACAAAAGAAAGGAAAAAATGGCTCGATTTCTGGCGCCATGCACCTCGCCCACTCTTTTTTGAAAGGGTAGGGCTTTCGGCCTGAAAGGATCCGCTCCACTCGGGCTTGTCGCGTTGCGCTCCTTACGTCGCTCCACTAGAGACAATCCCTTCGTTCGCTCTGGTCTCCTAACTTTTGGTCTGGTCTTATTCTTTTCCTTCCCAACAAAACCTAAACTCGTCGAACTTCCCACCAAATCTATCAAAGATGACTAGACTAAAAGAATCAGGCTTTAGCGCTTTGAATCTCTAATTGTCTTCTCTAAAACCTAACTGGCATTTCCTTTCCGCTTTCATCGAAAAAGACGTCTTTGGCTCTAGCTTTCTCAAAATCGAAAGGACGAGTAGAGTCGAAGCAACGTGTTTATTAGGGGAAGAAAGTGCAACGAATACCATTAAGGGACTCAAAAGATGCTTGGTTTAAGTCCTTAACCCGGCAAGATCCGATCTACGAATAATCAAAGTATGTTCCCACGGAGCGGTAAGAAGCAAGGGCGTAAGCGCTTGCTAAAGGAATGCTTACCGAGACTCTCTTACTTCGTCCTATTAGAGACTCGAGCTACCTCTGATTGTTAGACCGCTTTAGAGTAGGTTTAACACTAAAGAAGGTAGAGCTAAAAATGAACTTCATCAAGACGATTATCCGCATCCCGGACCTTGCCATTAGTACATGATCGGTCTCTTTCACATATTTTTTGTTCGAGATCGCCTCTCGGATTGTTGAACTCTCTCTCTTTCTGGGATCTGAAGTAGACTGCTTTCTTACTCAATTATTTACACGGATATCCAACTCTTTTACTAACAATCTAGCAAGATTCTCGAATTTGGTATTGATGGTAGC
>JANJEY010009081.1:0-10527 GCA_024703695.1 Erythroxylum cataractarum
TTGATTCAAAGAAGTTGAGGTCATTAGATGATAATGAATTAAGAGAATGTTGTACTAATTTTACGATGACTTTTTCTCATAATAATGTGTCTGATGTGGATTTAGATGATCTTTTTTCTGAATTAAAAGTATTACAAATGACTTTGCCAAATGAGTTAATGTCATCAATTGAAATATTAGAATTTGTTTAAGCTGTAGATTGTTATCCAAATATTTCAATTGCTTATCGAATTTTATTGACTATACCTGTAATTGTAGCATCAGCTGAGAGAAATTTTTCAAAGTTAAAATTATTAAAAACCTACTTGAGGTCATCAATGTCACAAGAAATGTTAAATGGTTTAGCTATGTTATGTATTGAGAAGGATATGTTGAACAATATTGATCTTGATAATATTATTAATGATTTTGTATCTAGAAATGCACGGAGAAATTGCTTTTCATAAATCATGATTCTCAGTGTATTTGTTAGTGTTATGGTCATTTAATATTTAGTTGGTTATGTAAACTTATAAATTAAGTCATTTATGTTTCATACAAATATGTAAATTTAAGTATATTGTCAATTTATTGGGGCCCTTTTTTCTAATTTCGCCCAGGGCCTATAAAACTATAGGAACAACCCTGCAACTGAGGGTTCTACAACATCCAATGTCAATTGCCTTACTTCAAACTTTCATCCTATGGCTTGGGATAATCACTTCTTATCCAATATCATTGGCTAAATTCCTAACCATATGGAGTTATCACCTCAGACTCGACTCATTTGTAGTGTATGTCTATACACGACTAGTAAAGTGGTTAGCTACATAATTATGAATATTTTGTTAATAATAACATAAGAATGATATAATGATTTGCTTGCATAATTGATGCTTTACTTTTGAGTGATAACATCAAACTACTTTATATATACTCGATGCTTTCTGAAATTATCAACAAAATCAACTTAAGAAAGTAATTTTAAAATTTTCCTGACCTGTTTTCAACGAAACTTCTGTTGTTGTAGACTTGTCAGGTTTATCTCAGAGAACCAACACTATAGGTACTTAGAAGATCATTTGCGCAGATTTTCCCATTGGGAAATTGAAGACGCCAAAGCATGATTTTATAGTAGTCCTCAGTTTTATGTTTGGTTATAAGATTTTACTGGAGTTATGAAAGAGAGTGTTGGGAAGTCAAAGATTTTCATGGGAAAAAAAAAAGAAAAAGAAAACCAACGATAAGTGCGAGGATGCATCTGGCGACTTGAGCCTTTTTTATGAGTTTATGCTTTATTAATATGCTTTTGTACTGTGTGCATATAGGTAAAGAATCTATGAGAGTATATGGGTAACAAATCCATGTGAGTTTGTGTGCGATTTCAGATTAATTGGCCGGAGAACAAAATCTAGGATGTTAACTGTTACGTTATTCGAAGTCGCATGAACCGCGAGGAAGAAGAAGGAGACGACGTCGCAAAGATAAGCTGTGAATAAATGAAATGCAGCGTTGAGCCTCAGTCACGGACGAGCTCATGTGAGCTTTCTAAAAGATTCCGATAGCAATAAATTATAAACGGTTGTAACAGAATGAAAAGGACAGGCAAAATTTTTGAATGAATGTATTGATTCCTTCCTTCTCTCTCTCTGCGCTCTTCCTTGTGTTGTTGTGATTCTAAGAGAATCAGAGTGTGCAAATACCGTAACTTAGAATTAGAATAACGTAACATCTGGTATCAGAGCTTTCGTTCCTCGGACAAAGAATGGCAGAAAGCACCAGGGGAGCGGAGGCTCGCCATCTAGAAGAAAGCATCAGGAGCATGTTCGAAGCTCAGTCTAGGCAGGAAAAAGAGATTAGCTATATTAAGTCGATGCTCCAGCAACTCATGCACAAAATGGATAAAGGGGATTCGGAATCAGTGGTGAAGGGTGCTAGTGAAGGGAGCCATGGAACGGGAGTTTTCAGAGTCAACAAAATGGAATTTCCTACGTTTGATGGTACCGGAGTAAGAAGTTGGAGTTATAAGTGTGAACAGTTTTTCTTGATGGATCAGACTCCAGAGGAGCTTAAGATACGGCTTGCCTCGATTCATATGGAAGGGGTTGCTCTCGAGTGGTACCAACTCACTGTTCGAAATAGGAGGGATGTGTAGGAGATGAAATGGGAAGAGTTCACTACCCTTCTCAGACAACGATTCGATGAAAACATTTTTTAAGATCCTACCGGAGATTTAAATGAATTGAGATAGGAGGGGTCAGTGCTTGAGTATTGTGCATTGTTCGACAGGTTTTTGAATAAGCTCACTCTACCAGAGGATTACCTGGTCGGGTTCTTTGTGAAAGGGCTTAAACCAGAACTGGGATTGACGGTGAAGATGATGGACCCGCAGACGTTGCACCAAGCGTACATATGGGCGCGTAAGCAGGAGGCGATCGTAGCAGCCAGTGTGCCAGTTTATTTCGGTAAGGGAAGTCGGGTCAGTGTTCCAGGAGGGCGGGAACCTTTGACGAACAAAGGAATCCATTTCACAACCCCTGCTTCCAAATTGCCCAGCGAGGTGGGAGTGTTACCAACACCAGGAAACCAAGTAAGTAGGAATTTCAATTTCAAAAACCAGCGAGGTAGTAGAACTACAAGTAGTTGGGAGTTTGACGAGAAGAGAGCTAAAGGCTTGTGTTTCTGGTGCGATGAGAAGTACTCGTCGAGTCATAAGTGTCGGAAGAAACAGTTTCAGCTGTATATGGTGGAGGATGATGGAGGAAGAAGTGGTCGGAGACGAAGAGCTTAAGGAAGGAGCTCCCCTCAATCCGAACATTTCTCTTGAAGCTATGTGGGGTTTAAAGGATCAAACTAATCATAAACAGATGCAGGTCATAGGAAACTATCAGCAGAAACCTCTGTATATTCTGATTGATAGTGGGAGTACACACAACTTCTTGGATGAAAAAGTGGTGAGAAAGACCATGGAGGAGATAGTCGAGATCAGTCCTCTAAGCATTACTGTGGGAGGAGGATTAAAGCTAGTCTATAAACAAGCATGTAGGAATTTTGTGTGGCAAATGCAAGGGGTCAGATTCGCTACCGAAGCGTTGGTAATTAAGTTAGGGGGTTGCGACATGGTACTTGGGGTGCAATGGTTGGCAAAGTTAGGTGATGTGTTGTGTAATTTCAAGCAGAGAACCATGGAGTTTCAATGGGAGGGGAGAGTGGTGACTTTGACGGGGCAACCCGAACGACAGACCCGAGAAGTGTCTGGTAAGAACCTCAATAAAATGATTAAGGATTCAAACCATGGTGCCTTATTTATGTTGCGTCTTTCCGATCCGATTGAGATTCAGATGCAAAATTTGAGCATTAATGACAACGATCAAAGAAGAGAGGAGAATGAGGGATTATTGGCAGATTATGGGGAAATTTTTGCAGTTCCTAAGGGACTTCCTCCTCGACGGGCATGTGATCACGCAATTCATTTACAACCCGGAGTGGAGACAATTAATATACGTCCTTATCGATATTCAGGAGAACAGAAGGACGCCATTGAAGCGGCAGTAAAGGAGCTATTTCAAACGGAAGAGCATTAGCCCGTACGCCTCTCCGGTCATTCTAGTAAGGAAGAAGGATCATACATGGAGAATGTGTGTGGACTACAAAAAATTAAATAAACACACCATCAAAAACAAATTTCCAATCCCGCATATTGAGGAACTCTTGGAGGAATTACAAGGGTCCAGCTGGTATTCGAAGCTCGACTTGCGATCCGGATATCACCAGATTCGAATGAGGGAAGAAGACATTCAGAAAACAGCATTCCAGACGCATGAGGGACATTTTGAATTTCTCGTGATGCCCTTTGGCCTCACGAACGCCCCTTCTACCTTTCAAAGCCTCATGAATGAAATATTCTGTCCTTTCCTTCGAAAATTCTTACTGGTTTTCTTTGATGATTTACTCATTTATAGCTCAAATTTCCTTTAGCACTTAGATCACCTTCGTAAGGTTCTGAAGGTCTTGAAACAACAACAGCTGTATTTATGGGGCAACAAGTGCACCTTTGGAGCTCGGCAGATAGATTACTTGGGCCACTCTATATCAGAAATGGGGGTCTCGACTGACGAGAAGAAGATTGAAACAATCAAGCAGTGGCCCCAACTGCGCACATTGAAAGATCTACGGGGGTTCCTTGGACTGACAGGGTACTACCAAAGATTTATAGAACACTATGGGCTTCTGGCAAAGCCTCTCCATAATTTGTTGAAGAAACAGGAGGCCGAGAGTTGGGACTGGAAGGAACAACAACAAGCAGCCTTCGAACAATTGAAGGAACGATTAACGACCGCCTCGGTTCTAGCTCTGCCCGACTTTGATAAAATGTTTGTAATTGAAGCAGATGCATGTGACAAGGGTATAGGTGCGGTGCTCCAACAAGAAGGTCGTCCAATAGCATACTTGAGAAAAGCATTAGCTCCTAAACACCAGGGGTTAGCCACGTACGAAAAGGAGTTTTTCGTCATTATTAAAGCAGTGAAGCACTGGCACCACTACTTGAATGGAAGGAATTTTCGAGTTCAAACGGATCACAGAAGCTTAAAATATTTATTGGAGCAAAGGATTTCCACGCCTTTTCAGCAGAGTTGGCTTCCAAAACTGATCGGATATAACTTCGAGGTAAGCTATCGAAGTGGGAAAGAGAATTTGGCGACAGACGCGTTATCCCGGGTTTCGAGTCAACAACTACTTACAATGGTGGTGTCGCAACTGCAAACTACCCTGTTGGATGAGATCAAGGCCGGATGGGAGGAGGACAAGACCATTAAGGATCTCATCGGGAAGTTAGAAAATGCAAAAAACCCGACGGGAAACTATGAATGGCGACATGGAATGTTGAGGTGGAAGGGAATGATAATGGTCAGCTGCAATAAGGGACTCCGACAGAAGATCATAGCCATGGCGCATGACAGTCCGCAGGGAGGTCACTCCGGGGTTACAACCACGATTAAGAGAATACATAATTTATTTTATTGGAAGCAGATCGCCAAGGACGTAAGGATCCGTGTGAAGAATTGTGTAACTTGTCAACGAAGCAAGTATGACCGTGCTGCGTATCCGGGATAGCTTCAGCCCCTTCCAGTACCAGACGGATGTGGGAAGGAGATCACCATGGATTTTATAGAGGGTCTACCACCCTCCCAGGGAAAATCGGCTATCTTTGTGGTTGTTGACAGATTCAGCAAGTATGCACACTTTACCGCAATTAAACATCCATACACCGTCCAGGAGATAGCTCAGGTATTCTTGGATCATGTATTCAAATTGCATGGGATGCCTGAACGAATTGCATCAGATAGTGATCCCCTTTTCATGAGCAAATTCTAGCGGGAGATGTTCAGGCCACAAGATGTAAGGCTGCAACCATCTACCTCCTACCACCCGCAGACGGACGGACAGACAGAGGCAGTGAACAAAACACTGGAAACTTACTTGAGATGTTTTTGTTGTGATGCCCCTCAGAAATGGGGAAGTTGGCTGACCATGGCCGAATGGTGGTACAACACCACACACCATTCAACCATTAATTCAACACCATTCGAAGTTATATATGGATATCCTCCACCCATATACGTTCCATATGTAGCAGGGGACTCCAGAGATGCAGGTATGGATCAGTTGTTTCAGGAAAGGGAAGCTATGCTTCATGTCGTTAAATTCCACCTGAACAGAGCTAAACAGATGATGAAAACGTAGGCGGATAGGAGTCGTTCGGATCGAGAATTTGAGGAAGGGCTAATGGTTTACGTAAAGTTGCAACCTTACCTACAGTAGTCTGTACAACGGAGACCCAACAAAAAACTGGCGTCTTTATACTACGGACCATTCCTCATTATTGCGAAAATAAACAGAGTTGCCTATACTTTGGGCTTCCCTGAAGTTACTACAATTCACCCCACCTTCCATGTGTCCCAATTGCAAAAATTTTTTTCGGAAGGAACACCAACTTCGGGACAGCTGCCGGCGGTAATGAAGGAACGAGCAAAAATTCCAGTAGCCATTTGGGGAAGGAGAATGGTGAAACGAAATAATAAGGCGGCAACACAGGTGCTGGTACAGTGGCAATGTGGAACCAAGGAAGAAGCAACGTGGGAGTGGTTCTACGAGTTACAGAAGAGGTACACGGACGTAAATTGCTGGATAAGGTGCTTCTTGAAGACGGAAGGGATGTTACGTTATTTGAAGTCGCATGAACCACGAGGAAGATGAAGGAGACGACGTCGCAAAGATAAGCTTTGAATAAATGAAACGCAGCGTTGAGCCTCAGTCACGGACGAGCTCACATGAGCTTTCTAGAAGATTCTGATAGCAATAGATTATAAACGGTTGTAACAGAATGAAAACGACAGGCAAAATTTTTGAATGAATGTATTGATTCCCTCCTTCTCTCTCTCTCCGTTCTTCCTTGTGTTGTTGTGATTCTAAGAGAATCGGAGTGTGCGAATACCGTAACTTAGAATTAGAATAACGTAACATTAACAACCATTATTTCAAGAAATTAAATATCAGAAATAGAATTGATTCACTTCTACATATCTCATAAACAGAAGTGTGAGAGATGACAGTATCGCAGAAGTAGAAACATAAGTGTGAGAGATGTTCTTACTGGTTTATGGTAGCCGATACTTCGATGATATAATTGTAGCATGTAGTGAGTGAAATGAGTCAGATCCAGACGAAGGAGCAGACCTTAACTACAAGAGTCGTGGGCAAAACGCACGCTAAAAATATAGAGTAATGACTCTTATTCCTCTGAATTACGAGAGCAATGGAGTAATTCTCAAAAAAGAGAAATCAAAATATAAGCTATTCAATCATAGTTCCTTACCAAACGTTACTTTCCATTCCATGCCCATTCCTCTTTCCCACTAAACAAGCACATCTTTAGATTATTTATTAAGTCACTTTATTATCTTTATCCATATCAAATTGTGTAACTTAACCGATAAGTTATTAAAAGCCGATATAATGGAATTATTCGATATCCAATCCTATAGAAAATGTCAAAAATATCCAGCACTTATGCCTCCCATAGAATATAATCTGGCTTACAGACTCCTTTTGCCACCACTAAACCTTGTGAACAACCCACAAAGTTCATCCTTGGATGTGGAGGCCTTTTTCACCTTCGGTACCAAATGAAAGCCCCCGTCTTAAAATTTACGAGGAAGGTGTTGGGTTCTTTATAAGCACATCCACCGTCATCAAAACCGAGTTGAAGCGAAGGTAGAGTGGATTTGCTTGAACATTTCTTGTGCTCTGGTATCCATGACTTGGTCACACCATTAAAAAAAATTTGTTGCAATAACGTGCAATCCCGTGCTATTAGGTTGATGAGTTGTTAAGGAAGATGAGGCCACAACTTGGGATCGCTTGCTTCTGTGTGAATCAATGGAACTCGTTTCTTGCTTTTCCTCTGATCCTTTCAAACCATTGCTGCAAGAGGAAATAAGAGGCGCAGGGGCTTGTGGGGGCGTCTTTTTGAGAAGGTTCTTATAAGCAGTTTCATGCGTGGCCTCTAAGGACTCTAAGAAGTAAAACTAGACAACCTTGTACAGCAAAACACACACCATTCCAATCTGACAAGGGTGAGACCTTGGAGGACAAGCTTTCCTACCCAATAAACTATAAACAAATCAAAAGCTGTCGATTGTTTAATGCAAAAAATGTAACATAGTTGAACAAATGGAATCATGAAATAGCGTGACGTTCTTATGGAAACAGTGGGTTGAGCTCAAGCTTCGACATTGAGACTAATAAATCCAACATAACGCCGCCATTGCATGAAATCCTTGGATTGGACAAGAATCATTTATTCGTGCCAGCCTAGAGCTATCTTAAATGGGCTTCATTCCAGAGAATTAATTTTTTCCGTAGATATTAATTAGCCTATTTGTTTGAACTTCTTAAATGGACTTAGAAGGGTAATATACTTTTGTTCATAGAGTTCACATGTATCTGTAATGGAAAAGCTTAGAAACGGACGACATAAATTGAATAGGTCTCATGTTTCTATCTAACTCTTTAAGGAGATATGAAATTCTTTTAATTTCATATATATATATATAGGCCTTAGACTATGATAGATTGAGAAACCAGAAAAAGCTACAATGAAAGAGGAGAAAAACAAGAAAACATCTGGCCCTATTTAATCAGGTTCGTCTTCGTGGTTTCGCTCCATTCTCCTTTGGAATCATCTGTACTACTACAACTCAACGAACAGACAGAACCGGCGGCCTCTCACTAATTCTTACGAATTACGACCATGTACGTATAGCTCTTTCACTTGTCCTAATTAACGACAGCGACCATGGCTGTTACAATCAAAGCAAGTTAATAATGGCATTTCACCATCAGTTCATTGTTTTAGTCTTTCAGATGATTCTCTTCATCTTTTCTCGCATCTATAGAAGGGGAAAGAGAACATCCATGCGAACAAAAATAGGAAGGGACTGTGAAGAGAGAGGGAATTGGAGACGCGGTTTCAGTTGCTACATGCAAGAAGAGACAAGGAGCCACGCGACAAAGACAGAGAAGGAAGAATAAACATAAAATGCATGGTGATGGCAGAAAAAGTTAAAATCAGCCGCGTGAAACAAACGAATTAGAAACAAAGACACCAAGAAATACAAAGAGAGATCAATGCTCTATCTCAATTATTTAAATACCTACTAATCTTGGTTACTTTTGTAACACTTACAGTAGCTTAGTTACGTACCCCGTATCGAACGTAAAAGGGCAAAAAGTAAAGAAATGCGGAAATACCTAATTTTTGGTTTCTATAACTTCAAACGAGTTTTCTGAAGTCGAAATAAGCGTGAATCTATTGTCGTCTTCTCGGGAACTCTTTTCCGAGACACGAGAAAGGTCTTTCCACAACTTTCTCAAAACTTAGGCTCTCTTAACAGGTCAGAGAATCCTTATACTTACGATTGATTATATGAGCAACTACAAGAAGCCTTAACCTTTATATATAACTTTCATATTAGGTTTTCCCATCATAAGGCCGATATGGGTTCAATCCACACCAATTGAGATCTATTTTTCACATAAACTTCGATCTATACAATTAATAGTTGTTCAACTTATAAAAAATGACAAAATTGTCCAACATTCTTCCCTTTAGTCAAGCATTAATTGCAATTTTGACTCTAGTTTAAAAACAGTTTTAAAAATTCGGTTAAGTCATGCTACTGAATTAGTTGACTAAGTTTAAAAATAAACATTTGATCCAAAGATAACGAAAGTCCATCATTCTATCCTGCAAGGCTTTCGATACTAAAAAATATCAAATGCATGTGTCATGTGTGACACAGATTTAATACAATCACGAATATCTAATATTTCACTAACATGAATGGAAAAATGGAGTGTGACAAACTAAGATGATACCTTTATGATATAAATTATATCATCTTCGTTTGTAGGTCTTAATTCCTCCAACTTTATGCTAAACTGCATATGTTAAACTACATTAGATATATATTGTTTTCTCTCATCAAATGCTAAACAACATTAGTGAAAACTTGTTTTCTCTCACCAAATGCTAAACTACATTACAGAAAACATTTATGTTCTCCAACTGAAGGCTAAACTGCATTAAAGAACACTTTTGTATTCTCCAATTGAATGCTAAATTGCATTAGAGAACCTTTATAAGATTAAAAACTTATATCTCGCTATGTCATGTCAAATTTATAGATATCCTTATTAAAACTATATGTGTCTAAATGACATAGACTCAAGGTCAATCTGTTTATATACCCAATGACCTTTAAATGCTTAAAATCAACACAAATCTTAAGACTTTTATACGTATTATAATAATGTATGATAAAACATATTACTGAGGATAAACAATGATCGTCTCTATTGATGAACCAACATACTGTTATAATACCTCAAATGTATAAATGTACATAGAGCAAACGTAATGATCCCCTAATTAACAGTGTCTAAGGAATTCAAAATACCCATACTGTATACTTGTGTCACAAACACAAGTGGGTGAAGTCCTTCGATTAAAGGATCTACTAACATTTCCTCAATCCTTAAATGCTCCAAATCTTAATGTCACCTTTTTGTATCAAAACCTTTATGACCAAATAATTAACTTTTAAATGCTAAGATCCTATGATATTCTTCGTTGTTATTAAATAACATAGCAAGAAGATTACCACAGTACAACCAAATGGGCTTAGCTACTTAATCAACCACAGAAAACTTAGAAATCAAGTTTATGAGCTAAACTATCTATGAAGCAACCCCATAGCATGCACTCTGCATGCATAGTTAAGGAAATTACCTATGTTAGACCCCGAATATTTTTTTTATGATGATAATAAACATGAATTGTGATAATTGTGGTATTTTGTCTTAGTTTGATTAAATTTGGGAATATTGGATATTTAAGGTCTTAATTTGGCTTAAATGAACATTGGAAGATTTAAAGTGTGTAATGGTTTTGAGAAGTTAACTAAATTGCGTTGGGCCTTGGCT
>JANJEY010009125.1:0-10524 GCA_024703695.1 Erythroxylum cataractarum
GAGTCGACCCGAGGTTGCACCCTGTGTTGCAATTCTTGGTATAAATTGATTTTGACCGGTTTCTAAGGATCAATCTTAGGATTGAACGATAAGCCGCGATCACCTGACCTCAAGTCCAATTTAGTGAATGCCTAAGCTCCTTGCAACTGATCAAGTAAATCATCAAATCTAGGCAACGGGTACTTGTTCTTCACTGTCAACCGATTCAGTTGCCTATAATCGATACATAACCTCAAATTCCCATCTTTCTTCTTCACAAATAACACTGGAGCTCCCCAAGGTGAAACACTAGGTCTAATAAAACCCTTTTCTAGTAACTCCTGAAGCTGAGGCTTTAACTCTTTCAGTTACATAGGTGCCATCCTATATGGAGGACTAGATATAGGAGCAGCTCCTGGAACTAGATCAATCGTGAACTCCGTTTTTTGATTTGGTGGTAAACCAGGTAATTTTTTGAGAAACACATCTAGGAACTTCCTAACCACTAGGATGCCCTGTACACTCTCCTCAACTCTAGTATCAATGATGTGGGCCAAAAAAGCCTCACATCCACCCTGCATCAACTTCAATGCACTCATGAATGATATCATCCTAGTTAGCACTGCCTGACTAACTCCTTTGAATACTGCCCTCGGCTGACCAGGAGATTCCAGTACTATCTCCTTGGTGTAGCAGTTCATGATGGCCCTATGGGTAGTGAGCCAATCCATGCCTAGGATCACATCTATCTCCCTCAACTATAATCTAATAAGGTTTGCCTCCAAAATTGCTTAATCAATCCTAATCAAGCATCCTTTACAAACCTCTCCTATAACTGTAGTACTGCCTATTGGCGTACTCACCTCAAATTCATACTATAGTAACTCCCTATCATAATGTAACCTACATGCCAAATGCGGTGCGATAAAAGAGTGTGTGGATCCTGGATCTCGTAGTGCAAAAGCCTCAAAGTCATAAACAAGAAGCGCACCTGCTACCACATCTGGTGAGTCTTGGGCCTCCTGCCTAGTCATGGCATAGAACCTTGTTTGGGACTACAGTCGGTTGCCCCGCCCTTCAGTACTCATGGAAGAACTCCCAGCTCTCCCTCTGACTCTACCTCTACCTCTTTGTCTAGATCCACCACCTCTGCTCTGCTGGACTGTAGCATTACTCCTAGATCGCCCATTGACAACAAACTAAGCCTCCAAAGTAGCAGGACAGTCCCTGATCTGGTGGTCCATGGAGTCACATTTAAGGCAAGCTCCAGTCAATCTCCAACACTCACAACTATGCCTCTTCTCACAGTTCTCACAAACTGGAATCTGATTCAGAGTCGTACGCCTTCTACTGCCAGTCTGTGAAAATCTACCCCTCTTCCTTGTTCCTGACTACCTAGATCCACCTGATGATCTGAATGCTTTTTTTTGGTGGTTGCTATAGCTCCTGCCAGAACTGCCTTGACTCTTACTAAGCCTCTTTCCTCTAGACCCTTGCCCAGTCTCAGCTTGTTTTTCCCTCATCAGTTGTTTAATTCTAATTGAAGCAGCTCTCAACTCAATGAAAATACCCATATCTGACCGTGCCAATCTTGTTCTTGTCTCCATATTAAGTCCATTCTCAAACCTCCTACACTTGTCTTCTTCTGTAGGAATCAGAGTAGTAGCATAACCCATCAATTCATTGAATCTGACATACTCAGCCACTGACATCCTACTTTGCTTCAATTCCAAGAACTCCTACATCTTCATTTCTAGATAGATTTTGGGCATGTAGTTGTCTCTGAAGACCCTTAGAAAATCTTCCCACTTCAACTGATAAGGCCTGGTGGTACTACCTAGGACAGTCTTTCATCATTGATATGTCGGGCCCTGCAGTAAAGACACTGCATAATCAAACCTCTTATCAGACTCGCAGTCCATTTGATCAAATATCATTTTCGTCCTCTCTAACCATCCCTCGGCCTCAGCAGGATCTGTGTTGCCATAGAAGTTCATAGCTCCCTGCTTTCATAGCCTATCATAACTCCTCTCCTTTCTTTCAGGAACTTTAGGAGGCATCTCCTCAGATCGAGGCACCGAGGACTCCCTATTGGCTCCTACTGATCCTTGGTCAGCTGGTTGATCAATTTGATCACCTAAAATGGATGACCTATAGTAAACAATAATTTCAATCATTTTCTGCATTTGTCAAGATCTTTCATGCCTACCATTCCTATTTATCCCAACAGATGCCAACCATGCTCTGATACCACCTAAATGTAGCGCCCCCTTATCGCAAGGTACACACTGAGATTCCTGGAGGTCATTTCGGTACATATACTACGATAAGGGTGAGCTACGTTTGATCACTACACTTACTTCAAATGGCATCGTATTAATTATCACTTCTAAAACATCAATAGAAAATTACAATATTTTTTAAACCAACTTTTTCCTTAATTTATTTCTTAAACCAAAAGTCTACATTTTGTCTTTCAACCTTTTCTACACATACATTCACAAAACCTAGTACAAAGTATTACATAAAAGAGGAAAATATATCAAATCTATCTACGCCATCCAAAAATCCCAGCTAACCGACCTTTAAGCCATGACTTCTCTAGTCAAATCATAATATACACGATAATAAAGCCTCTTAGTAGCTATAGTCGTCCCTCGGTCCTGAAAAGACAACGTTACAATTTTGGTGAGTTTTACAAACTCAATGAGGTAACCATTATCGATGGTTCACTCAATTCATGCTTCACATCAATTCATATCACAATTATTTCACAATTTTGCATTTCACATGAGTAACACAATTTCACTTAAGCATAAGTGATTTTTGCATTTCACTTTATCAAACATACTTAACAAGATGCATATGATATGCTCATAAGACACATTTTAATTGTTACATTGTTGTGACTGGGTTCCTGAACTGTCCCGTATCCATTTTGGATACTGGGCTCATTTATACTATCCATTCTCCGATTAGGATACAGGTCTCATTACACGTTGAGCCTGAGGCTCTGAAACACTTTTGAGCTCAAGGCTCATTTCCACACGTTGAGCTTTAAGTTCTGATCTTTGGCTGCCCTAGTCCCAACTTCCATTATCTGATTATGCATTCATGAATGGAATGCATGTAACACAATCAATCATTTGATAAAAAAAATAGGTATCACATTCACATTCATTCATTATTCAAAACATAATTATAAGCAAACAATAATTGAGATAAACCGTTTAGGTCACTCACTGGTTGCTCCCGAAACTATTGCCTGGAAGTTCTGGCAACGTCTGTGAGTTGGCGTTTCAATTGCTCCTCTATAACAAATATCATACACATATATCACAATTTGCACAATCTTAGTTGTTTAATAATGCACATGAATGCAATGAAATATGTACAAGGCATGTTCAGGACAATCCTAAGTATCACTTCATAATGAAGTGAATCACACGTTAATACAATATTTAGAAAACGATATAAGAATGCACGAGAAGGATGGTTGAATTGTGTATTCCCTTTTCTGAAATTTTTTCAAAAACTATTTGTTAGAAATAAGATTCTTTTACAGAACTTCCGATAGACTCTAATTAATCAAAACTTTGAAAACTTTGTTTACGAACTAAGTAATGATAAAAATTGAAACTAAAAGAGAGATAGAGTAAGAGTAGTTGACACAGCGATTTATCCTGGTTCACCCCAAACTGTGGGCTACGTCCAGTCCTCAGAGTTCTTTCTGAGATTTTCACTATCTCTTCAACTTTACAAGTATTCTTTGCGAGCCTCTTCAGGTCTCTACAACCAGTATTCTTTCATGCTTAGCCTCTGCAGGCTATCTGTACTACTTTCTCACAGATAAGTGTTTGAACACTTGTTACAGTAAGAATAACTCTCGGCTAATTTTGCACAGAATGCTTTTATGATCACGTTTCAGTTAACTTTGACTAACTTTGCAATCTTCGACTTCGACTTGTATTTATAGCCTTCGTCTCCAACTGCTTCTTGATTTTTTTTCTTGAATCTTGCTTCTTGAATCTTTAACAGAAATGGTTAATCAGTTGACTTACGTAACTAACCCGAACTGACTATTGCGTCTGCTTCGCAATTCCTCTTCTGCGTCTGTCTTTTCTATTCGCGTCTTCGTCTGTTTTTCTGTTCGCATCTTCGTCTGTTTTTCTGTTCGCGTCTTTGTCTGTTTTTCTACTGTGTCTCCGTCTGCGTCTGTATTTCTCTTTTGCATCTGCGTCGCTTCGTCTGTGTTTATGTTGTGTTTGCGTCTGTTTATTTCTTCTGCGTTCTTCGTCTACGTCTTATTGTGTGTCTACGTCTGTGTTGCTTCGTCTGTATTACTTTGTCTGTTTTGTTTTTCTTTTCTTTTGCTCTTTGTTATACATCAAAATTATAACTAAATAAAGTCATTTTGACTTAACAGATCATAGTTAATGACTCTCCTTCACCCAAGTAGACATACTTTAAATGATTAAGTAAGGCCTTTAATTCTATCTTTGAAGCTTGTAAAATAGAAGGCAACATTTTCTCGTGAGTTATAGTAATTTGATAGGTGTGAAATGCATCTTATTTTAGGGTATAGTTTGATATGTGTTCTTTCGTTTATTCGATTGTTTAGTTTGTGTTTAGGGTAGAATTATGTTAGTTTATGATTTATTTGTGTTTTAATTGTTTTATGGGTTAGAACAATCCTTTGAGCTTAAATATGATGTTTTTGAGGTACTGTGATATGTTTGTTAGTGTTTTAGGGTAGAAATTAAAAAACGGAGGAGTTCGGAGCAAATTGGGGCCAATTACATAGTCCACAATCGTGACAGAAAGGCCTAACTTAAGCCACGATCATGGCCTGTGTCAGGCAGATGAACAACCACTTTCAAACTTTGCCTTTCGAGGTATTTTTTTGATTTTTCGGACCCCAAAAAACCCTATTTTAACCTAAACACCAAAGAACATAAATAGAACAACAAGAACAGAAAGAGAGAGCTTTACATTCAGTCACTCTTGAAAACCCTAAAAAGAGAGAACAAGGGGAGATAGAGAGAGAGAGAAGAAGAAGAAGAAGAGGAAGAAGAAGTGGATCCCGACGTAGCTGTCCCCTGGATCAGGTGGTACCTTGACGCTGCTGCCTTCTCGATTTTTCCAACCTAAGTTCCATTTTCTCCTCATTTCCTTTTTCATTTAAATGTGTAAAACTAAGATGGATTGTATGGAAATGGATTTCAGGTTGTTGATAATGTTTTGAACTCTCCTTTGGAATTTTACTTTGAGTTAATATTGGTTTAGTTTTTTTTATGTTTATTAGTTTAGGTGTTGTGATTGATTAATGTATTTGCATGTTTTGATAACAAATTGAGAGGTTTAGTTGGATAAAAATAATTAGATATGGTTAATGAGCGTTAGACAATCTAATTAACAACTTAATCAATCTAGTCGGTAATTTAATGGAGAGAGATCTCGTGTGAGGCCCGATTATTCATTAGAGCTTCAGAACTAATTAGAATTGTGGGTAATTTATGAATTAAGATATTACAAGTTCTATAATTTGATTAGGGTTTACAATTTAGGGTTTAATAGTTATAACTCGAGAGAAAGTAATTAACCCTACGACCATCTAGAATAGACATCCTATCAACACATCAATGGTTAGATTAGCATTAATAATAAGTAAAATATCCTCTCTCATAACTTGATTAACTCTTTTAATGGATTTCCACTGTGACCTGTATGACTACTCAATTTAATTCTGTTTTGTTGAAATTTTCATGTTACAATTCTTGAATCGATTTCTCGTATTTTTTTTATATTCACTTGTGTAATTTTCATTTCTTTTTAGTCTTTTCTCTGAGCCTTAGACGACTTATGATTAGTTCAGTACCCTCCTCGTGGGATCGACCCTTTAATACTACAAAGTACGTCTCGTGCGCTTACGATTATTGAGGGTTTTATAAATTGTAAAACTTGCTTAACAAGTATTTGGCGTCATTGTTAAAGAAGCGTAGATTAGTTTAATTCTCGTATTCTAAGGTCTTTTCACCTTCTTTTATGACAAAAAAGTTGGTCATAAAGTAGACGACACATCAACTTGGATATCACCAGACAACAATGGGGAATCTCAAGTGTTGAATGCTAAAAAGAGATGGAAAGAATGATGGTAGAGGAAATACATCATGGAGAGTGGTGAACCATTATGAACATCACGAGGCCACAGCTTAATGCCTATCATCAAGGGATTAGACGATCACCGATGCAAGCGAATACATTTGAGATCAAACCATCACTGCTAAACATGTAGCGAACCAACATGCAATTCTACGAGTTAGCCAATGAGGATCCCAATGCTCATTTAGCTAATTTCTTATAAATTTGCGACACCTTATGATATATTAGGATGTCAGAGGATGCCGTTAGGATGAGACTCTTTCCCTTTATACTTAAGGATCAACCCAAGGCCTATTTAAATTGTCTCCACCCATCCAACATCAAAACTTGGGAGCAGTTAGTGGGAGTTTTTCTAGATAAGTATTTCCCTTTAAACAAGATAAAAAGACTAATAAAGGAAATTATCAATTTCCATCAAAATGATGAGGAGTCTTTGTATGAAGCATGGGAGAGGTATAAGGAGTTGCAAAGGATTTGTCCTCATCATAACCTACCTAATGAATTCCTATTGCAAGCCTTCTACACTAGAGTTAATCCACCCATAAGGAGCACCATAGACGTAGCTATTAGAGGATCATTCATGAGGAAAATAGTTGAAGCAGCATATGATATGTTAGAAGACATGGCATACACTAGTTGTCTTTAGACATCGGAGTGAAGTAGAAGGTAGTCAATTTTTGGGGCCCTAGAGGAATGATTGTTGCTACAAATTTAATGACAACATTGCAAACTGAGATTGGCAAGCTAACCAATCAATTGAATAGCCTGAAAGCCACCTCTTCCTCTCCATTCATAGCAATGCAGCATGAATATAAGTCATGTGGACAAGAGATCTATATCATAGCTGATTGCTTCTGAGGGGAAAACAATAACGTGGAGCAATTTAACTTTAAACGAGCACAAGTTGATCAGGGAGATATCAATCCTTATTCCAACACGTACTAGTTAGTGTGGTATAACCACCTAAATTTTCATTAGTCTAACAATAATGAGATTCAGTTTAGAAATCAAGACACATGGATATCAATAAGATAAATAAAATAACTATGATTCCAAACTGGACAAGATCATAGACAAGCTTATAAGTATGGATGAGGCCCAGAAGAGGTTAGAAGAGAAAATTGACCAAGTAATAAGGACTCGTGCCTCTTCTATTCTCAGTATGGAGGTTCAAGTGGAACAACTTGTCAAGATGTTATCTATAAAAAGTGTTGGCAGTTTGTCGAACAACACGAAAGTATATCCAAGAGAACAAGTTAAGGCTATCACACTTAGGAGTGGGAAAGAGTTAGGAGAATCAACAAATAGACCAGTTAAAATGCATTTTGTAGAAGACTAAGAGAAGCAGAAAAAGGATGAAGGAATGAATGAGGACCCTCCCTATGTTCCTCCACTGCCTTACCCATCAAAAATACCATTCATAAGATTTCATGATGTCGAATCTTCAATGGAGCATGAGGACGAAGAACAGTTGACAACGGACATTAAGTTTGAAAAAGCTATGGAAGTCTCTATTCAAGAAGCTAAAGAAAATGAGGAGATGAGGGAGAATAAGGAAGAATTAAGAAGAGAACAACTCACCCTCTTACTAGGAAAATTGTTGGATTCCATAGAAGATTCATAAAGTTTCGTTATTCCTTATTTTATTAACAATTTGTTAGTAAAAAGGACATGACTAAATTTAATCGATTTTCTCAACTTTATCAATATTATCCTTCTGATCATTTTGCAATTTGTATCTTACTCATAGGCTACAAAATTGATGTTGAATGAAAAGGGTGGAAACAATTCACTCATAATTGATCCTGATTGAGTTTCCAATGATACAAGGTCAAGTTAATGACCATAAATAAGCATGTTTAGGTATATTTAAATTGTTATGCAGTTAAAGTTATTTCATTTCCATAAATAAATATCAATGATTCAGAATGCTTTGCCCTATTATTCTCTTACTCTCTCTTGAATCACTCATGAGATAGGGAACACTCTCGATGTCAAGTGGATTTGGTCTCAACACTATCTTCATCATTACCTCCATCAACATAAACGATTTCGTGTTCTAACCCTTTTCTTTTCATTTTTGTTAGTATTTTTCTTAAATTTTTTCATATATTGTGTTTTACTTCCCCCTGGTGTGTTTATGTATCCTTCTCACATTAAGGACAATGTGTTGATCAAGTGTGGGGAGGGTTGTGTGTTTTTACCTTGAGTGTGACTTTTACATATCGTATGATAGTTTGTCTAGGTTGCATGATGTGAATTGTGTGAATGCGTCAATGGCTAGGATATAACGGGATAGATTTAGCCTTAAACATAGCCTTTTAGGTTGCCAAGAATTATCAGCTTGTGAAATTAGTGACCTAAGTTACTTAGGTGAAATATGCTGGTTAATTAGGATACGATGTTAGTCCAATCACCTTAGGAATTTGTTATACTCATTTACAATTTTAGGCCAATCAAACAAGTGACATTATTAGTACTTTTTCATCAGAATAATTAGTTAAAGCAATAAGGTAGGCAAAATTTTTTGTTAACAAGAAAAAAAGTTGTATAAATTTTAACTAAAACAACTATTTCATTGGCCTTCGGGTTATGAATAGAGTTAGTAGCCAGTTGAGAATGTGATATAGTTGAGTAATCGGATCAACACGCATCACAAATGTGTGCTTTCGTTTAAAAATGCTATAATGACATTCCAACCAAACAGCTTAATAAAAATATGACTTAGTTGAGTAATCGGATCAATATTCATCACAAATGTTTGCCTCTGCGTAAAAGACTAGGTTCATGTCCTTAAAGTAAAATCAATAAAAAAAATGTTTTCAAATAAAAACTACCAAATTAGTAGCTTGATTTTTCATAGAAACCTAATAAGGAATAACTACACTTTTGTTTTGATTGAATGATTATCAATGTGTATGTAAGTGATAAGGGTGAATAGACTAAAAATTAAATTTTTGATTATTTTATATATTGAATCCAAGGTGCTTAGATGCTGATTTCGCATGTTAACAATTTGGAACAACTTGAATAATTGTGCTTGGAGTTAAATTATTTTGTGGAGTTAAAGCCATTGCCTCATTTGTTGCATCTTGTGTTTTGTGCTTTATGTTATTTGTTGTTTTGTTTAATTGACGATAAGCAAACGTTTAAGTGTAGGGATATTGATAGGTGTGAAATGCATCATATTTAAAGGTATAGTTTGATATGTGTTTAGTTGTTTATTCGATTGTTTAGTATGTGTTTAGGGTAAAATTGTGATAGTTTGTGATTTATTTGTGTTTTAAATGTTTTATAGGTTAGAACAATCCTTTGACCTTAAATATGATATTTTTGAGGTACTTTGATGTGTTTATTAGTGTTTTGGGGTAAATATCAAAGAACGGAGGAGTTTCAAAGCAAATTAGGGCCAATTGTATGGCCTATAGGCCATGATCGTGATAGAAAGGCCTAACATAGGCCATGACCCGGTACCACATCGAGCACATGACCACTACCACATACTCGGGCTAAGAACACTCACGGTACACTTAATCCGACTACGTAAGGCTAACTGAATACCTTTTTCAAAACATTTGGGTAACATAACGATTGTTTTTTTAAAATCCCAAAATCAATCAAAACACTTGCAAATAGTTTTAAATGCACTTCTATATTCATATTAAAATTCTACCACCACTTCAGGACTTTTAAGTCCACTCAAAAACAATCTCAATAACAGTACCAATAGTTCATACACAAGGTCTTTTACAAACTACAAGATAGTCAAGAGTTAATTTATAAAATCATAAAGCATATCGACATAACCAACCTAATAAAAACAATTCATGAGTCATTATACAAAAAAAGTACAAAATAGAGACTACCACGTGCAGTAAGGTGTCAAAAATGTCAAAAGACTGCACCATCCACCTAGAGCTTCAAGCTCACTAAATTAACTTACATGGTTGGAAAGCGAAGGGGGTGAGTACACTATATACTCAATGAGCAGGAAAAACATATATCGCAAATGGAACTTGATACACACCAAGACGGTCTAGATAACCTATGAAATGAACATACATTACATAAAAACACATAGGCTTAGCCTATAAATCAACGTATACTAGTTAGGAACCATACAGGCCTAGTCTATTAATCACTCATCCGGTGAACATAGGTTCAAGTTTCAGTAAACAAAAGCATAAAAATATCACATGTATAAATCAAATCTTGTCAAAAAAAATCTCAGAATAAGCCAAAATAATCATATGTATCACTACTAGTTGACAAAATAGTGTGCACTGTTGGACCAATGGTGGTTGACAAATTAAATCCCTTTATATTTTGATAATAATAAAATATCTAGAATTAGTTAAGAAATTATTTCAGGTATTATTCAAT
>JANJEY010009280.1:0-10508 GCA_024703695.1 Erythroxylum cataractarum
AAATATAATTAAAAAAGAGATCATCTTTATAAAAATTTAATTAAATTACTTTCACCAAAAATACCATATGACTATTGTTTTCCATAATTAATCTTATACCTTATAATTATGTGGAATTTAGTCCATTTTTTGTTCGATTTATAAATTACTTGAGTTGGATTGTTTAAAACTAAATATTTAATTGCATAAACTTTTGATTAAATTTATCCTTAAATTTCTATATTTAAAAAATAATGGTCCTTAAATTGCCACAAAAAAGGGATAGTCTTATTTTGCAATTTGCCAATAGTTATGGGACGAAATTTGCAATAAATGCAATAAAATATTCATTAAAACTATAGTGTATTTCAATTATGAGTTTTATAATGTAAAATACCAATAAATTAATAGATATGGTGCCTTTTTAGTAGATCAAAGGTCAGTTATTGCTTTGTGCTTTTATATTTCGCGTGCGTATAGAATGGTTACAATAAAGGCTATTTACGCAGATTTTATTTTTATTTTGGCACAAGAAAATATTTTGACGCTTTTTTGTATATTTTGTGCCCCTATTTATCTATACCTCATACACTAATTCTTTTATATCCTAACCGTATGCACGTTCCTCGGGTAGACTCCACCGACTCTCAGCTCCTCTATTATCTCTGTTTCTCTCCTAGACTCTTAATTTCCCTATTTTTGGTATGTATATCTTCCTCGTGCATATCTATACACACATAAACTATAAGTATTGATAATTCTTTGATTCCCCTATTATTTGGATGTATTGATAGCAATATTGGTGAAAGTATCAAGATTTGCTTCTTCTATGATCTGACTCTTAGGCTTGCATTAGAGTTGTAAAGTTAAACAAACAATATAGCTTTGAACTTATATTCATCTTGCTAGCCCATTGGAATTCTTAACTTATGATTTTTTTAATGAAAATATATTGACAATAATATGTGTGTATTTATGTACTAAATAAAAGTTCACTAATTTAATTAACTAAAGGTAAATGAAATATGAAATTACCAAACAATACATTTTTATTAGATAACTTCTTTTCTCAAATGAAAATATATTTAGAATTATAAAAATTAATAAAAATTAAATAATAATAATTAATTATTATAAAAACGAACCTTAAAACTAATTTAAACTATATGGACCGAATCTAATTTCATCTTTTCTAAAATACTTAACGACAAATTATTTTGTTGTTATAAATGCTTCTTTAGCGATCATATAATGTGGTTTCTGTAAAGAAGTCTTGTAAATTTAGCAACCAAATTTATTGGTTGCTAATGGAAAATTTGAAATACTTTTAGTGACCACTTATTAGTTGATTGTTAATTTGGTTGTTATTAATAATTTTCTATAGCGACCATTAAAGTTGTTGCTAAAATTGTTAAGTTTGGTCGTTATATTATTATTCATGAATTGTAAGTTTTAGTGATCATCTATAGCCACCAAGTATTGATTGTTCGGTAAAAAATATACGTAACTTATATATTACAACTAAAAAATTATTTTACAAATAATTTTTGGTTGCAAAATATATATAATTAGCAATCATTTTACTATGGTTGTTGAGAATTTGATTACTTAAACCAAATTTTCTTGTAGTGTTGGTTTAAATTCTCTTCATCATGGCAGTGAAGGAATCTTAATATTGGATCATTCATCTTTCCAGCATTACTTCATTAATAGTTTAACTCTTAAGGGGATCATTCATCCCCCTAACTTTCCAAAAAGGCATAAACATCAGAACTTTATTATAGGAATGTTAGAGGGTACCAACCTTTAGCCTTAGCTTGCCTTTCCTTTTTCTTGAATTCTTTTTGGAGGTATCATCTCAATCATATCCATTATCACATCATTATTCTTAGACTCCTCCCGATCATCGTCTTTTAGCTTAATTCTTCCTCTTCTGAATTCATTTCTTGAATAGAGGAAATTGATTCAGTGAAGAGCCCTCCTTGATCTTCAATGGATTCAAAACCCCTCCTTATTGCCTACATTTCCCAAGCTAAATGAATCCTCATGTTCTTCAGCTCCATTAGAGACCAGTTGGCTTAGCTGATCTACAATTTGTTGATAACTTCATAGTAATTACTCATAGTAAATAACCTCCTAATGGGTTTCCGAATTTTCTTTTTCAGGTAAGACTTCCAACTATATGATAATGGTATTTATGTCCTATAAAATTCGCCTCCAATATCAAGTTTCGTAACTGATATACTATCAGGAAGTTCCTCATAAGCTTTACCTCTACATAAATCCTAATATAACAAATTCTCTTCATCATGGCAATGAAGGAATCAAAGAAAATGGGTTTACCAATAGAGCTGGTCAAGTAGTTAAGGCCTTCCATTATCTAGTACCCACGGGGTATGTTATGAAAGTTGATCTATAAGGGTATTGTTTCAATACCAGATCTGTCTAGTCTCATTTTTTAGTCCACTTTTGTAAGAACATAGGTTAACAGCCTATATGCCAAGGCCCTAACTCTATGATCTCATTGGTGTTAACATCCAAGGAGAATCTAAGCAAGTAAGTATCATAATCTATTAACATTATTTTTTCTAACCCTTTCCTACTTTATTTGGACATTGCCAAGTTGGACATTGCCCAGTTGTAAACTAAAGGGAATATAGTCCATTTGCCAATGAAAAAACCCACCAAAGATGTAGACCAGGAAAGAGCTCTAGCTTGTAACATTTTTAGAGGAGGTGTAACCACTCCATCCACAATAGAGGGCTCCATATATTTCAACTTTAATCCTCACCTGGTCAACTGCAACCACCTTTCTCCAAGGCTTAGGGAGGGTTTGATTATGGGTACCTACATTTCTTTCTCAGTAGAGGCCTGATGAAGAGATGGAAAGGCATCACCTATGTGCCTCTTTGTGCTAAACGTCTCCCCCTACCTTGTGTTAGAGGTGTATTTTCCCCCACCAGAGGAGCAGGAGAGGAGAAAAGATCCTCTGTCCAATATTACTCTGTCTTATATCCTGTTTCATAAAATCTCAACCATTTATTTTGCGGGACCCACGTAGGACCCATACGGGACCCACATAAATGAATGACTGAGATTCATTGGACACAGTAAGACACCATAATATTGAACAGAGGATCTGGACTTGCAGAAGAGAAAGGCATGGTATCTTCCCTTGAGACAACTTCTTTGGAGGAAGCTTTAGTGAACGAAGAAACCAGTCTAGGCAAGTTTTTTCAACCAAGGATAGCACCAACAGCGGGAAGATGCGACAAAATTATTCTGAGTGTCTTTTGATCATTTGAACAATATTCAAATACCTAGAGACATTTGTCAAGTTCATTCACCTTAACTTTTGTCTCAAGAAGACTAACTAAGCAAGGCTTTTTAGAGAGAAAATGATCATAAAATATATAGTTTTTTTGGGAATATTCATATCCTTTACATTCCAAGCTATAATCATAGAGAAGAAATTAGGACTTATTACCCTTTGTTATTTAATCTTCTTCCTAGTTTCTTCTTTGCTCTTACCCGTAAGGCTTCACCTAGTTCATCTTCTAAGTTGATCTACAAAGCCTTGTCAAAATGGATTGAGGGAACTTTATTCAATTATCATCCCTATCTAATATGAGAGTCATCCTCTAGAGATTTCCTAAATGGTTATTATGTAGAAGAATTCTCTTTTAAGGCAATGCTTAACTCGATTTGAGATATCTTTGCTTCCATATCCATAATATCTTATTATTGAACTTCAGACACCTTCGATTAATATACCACTTTGTTCCTATTGGTTACCTTCAGTGTTTGAGTGTTATCATTTTCTACTAGACTATTTTTCTTTTTGAAATACGTGATATATCTAAGTCAACCTTTGCTAAAAAAATTTCAACTTCTCTGTCATTTAGACAAAATTACCTTTCAGTAGCATTTTTCTATTATGATTTTTTTATGTTGTTCATAGCTTATGGTTTGTTAGTTTCTCAACCCAAAACTAAAGTATATTCACCTTTGTTAGACCTTTTACTTGTAGGCCTTTAGACCTTCTTTTGTTCCTACCTATGTTTTAAAACCCAGACCGGTCATCGAACCGAAGGCCTTACTGGTCATCGGTTTGATCGGTTCAACCGATTCAACCACCGGTCGAACCGGTGTGATGTCATAATTATGCAAGAATTATATTTAATTATATATAATATTAATAATATTTAGAAAAATACAAAAATATACCAAAAAATTAAAAAAACAATTTTTTTTATTGAATCAGTGGTCAAACCGGTCCGATCGGTCAATTTACCGATTTTGACCGGTTCTCACTGGTTCAATTGAGAACCGGTTTAAAAGGTGAACCGGACCGGATAGCCGACCGGTCACCGATCGAACCGGTCGGACCCCAAATAAAGAACAAGGCAAACAAGGAGTTGATGTTGCTTTCCTCACAAGTCATGCTCTTCTGATTATCATTGCTTTTATCATCATCGCTGCTTCGTCACATTGTTACTCAGTCATCGTCGTCTTCTTCACTTTCATTGTCATCTTCCTATCACCTTGATCTTCTTTGCAATCTCTCGTCGTCTTCTCCTAAAATAACCTGTAAGTTTGTCAATGAACACGAGTACATAAAAAACTAAACTAGCTCAAAGAAAAACCATGTATCTGAGAAACTGAAAGTACCCCAGAAGCAAACGACCGAAACCATTTATGTTAACTTACAGACGTTAATATTTTTACTTAAATTGTTAACGAAAACGGTGACTTCAATGTGGTTCAGCTCCAGTTTTCTTCATACAGGAAAAATAGAGACGACCCAGAACACTACCTTTCTTCTTAAAGGAGGAGTTTTCTCCAGAATTCATATACTCCCACGTGCCAACGGAGTGTGCAGAAAGCCACGGGGCACATCAAGTAACAACACTTTTCTTCAAGGTGCGTGAGTGATAGATGCATTCAAAATTCATATGGTGAAAGTTGGGAACGTTGAATAAAAGGGTTCACAATGGGACCAATTTTATTGAAAGAAACGGTAGAGTTGATAGGTGAAAATTATATTATGTTTTGTTAGATGCTTATATAAGTGTGTTTTGAAGTACTTCTTAGATATTTATCATGTGTATAGGCTTAGAATTATGTTATTGTTAATATTTGTATGTATTCTAAATATTTGTTTGTTTTAGAGCAATAATTGAATCTTAATTTTATATTTCCAGAGGTGCTTGATGTATTTATTAGTGTTAGAAATTAGGGAATTGAAGAATGAAGAAGATAGAGGAAACTTAGAGGCGTCACGATTGTGTGCAATTGAGCATGGTTGTTATGGAGTTTGAACCAACAGGAGCTCGGTCATGACTCAAAGAGCACGATCATGATAGACACTTATCAGGTGCGAGTTTTTTCATCTGTTTTAGGATTTGAGGTTATTTTTTGAGTTGAACAAAGTGGGAAAATCCTAGTTACACCCCCAAGACCATAACACACTATTTAAGAATGAAAAACACACAAAAAATGAAGAAGCCATTCATCAAAGTGAATCATAGTGGTGAGATCAAGAAGAACATCTAAGAATTCCAACAATTAAGTGGCAAATAAAGTTTTTTCTTCTTTTCCTTTAGTTATTTCATTATTCTTAATGTATAATGTGAATTCTTAGATGCTAAACATATTTACAAAGTTTTAAATTTCAAATTAGGATTTGTTTTATAATTATTTTGTGACTTTGATTATTGTTAATTTCAATAAATATTGGATGTTTGTGATAATTTTTCATGCATAAACTCTAAAAAAAATTGAGAGAGTGACTTAAAAGTCATTAGCGCTAGATTAAAAAATGAGAGTTGATAGTTTAATAGACCCACAATTATCAAATTAATAATCAATTGAAGAGACATCTTGGTTGTGAAATTGATTATCTATTAGATACCTTCATATCTAATTAAAGACATTAGCGATAGTTTTGTGATTTAAGTTATTACAAATCTAAAATTTTTTAATTTAATTAGGGTTAATTATTAGATCTTGAGAGAGTGTAATCAATACCTTAGGAAATCTAGGATCAAACACATAAGTTAAATCAATAAGATTAAGGAAATAAAATAAGGAAAAAATGGCTCCTAAATAGTCAATCTTGATCAAAACCCTAATTTTTATTAGCAGCTCACTTGTTAATTGTTTGATTGTTTTGTTTATTTATTTGTTTTAATTTGGTTATTTAAATTTAATTAAAATCAATTTTGTGTTACCTCAAACAAAGTTAGGTTCAAATTGTTAGTTATTACTCCTTATGGGAATAATAACCTTTTATACTATAATATATGATCCATATAATTGCGAGTATTGAGAGTTTTATGACAATATAAAGTTTTCTTTAAGAATTAAATAAATAATTAAAAAATAGATTAAAAATTCTAGGAAACAAAGTTCGTAGTTTTGAAATATAGTAAACAAAGGAATTACCTGGCATCAAACTTTTTAATGTTTTAAAAACTCTAAATTAGTAATGACAAAATCACTATATAAGCTTATTCAAACTCTTGTAGTAGTGATGCCACAGGTAATAAAAGCTCAAGAAATAATGATTTTTTATAAGGGAAAGGTTACGATGATTGTTATTAGAACTAGCCAAGTAAATGGTCAGAAATGAAAATTAAAGGAGTCGAGCATCAATGATTCCACAAATAAGCTAAAAATATCTCTAAAGAAACTAACAACTTATGGTCCCTGATAAAAGGAAGCTTCTTTTGTGTAGGGTTTACGTCTCAGGGTTTTAGAGAAAAAAAATGATGGACAATGATCAGGTTCTTTCGATGTCTGTAAGTTTTAATTAATGAACCTCGATAATCCACAAACGCAAGGATCATTCACGTAGTACCTAAGGTATCGATCCCACGAGGAGGCATAATTTAATCATAAAATCTAAGGCCAAAACAAATCGTAGAAATTCAAAATGCAACAAAACTAAAACAAGAATTCAATTCAATCAATCAAATCAATTCAGGAATCAATCATGAAAATATCAACAATTTAGCAATTGAAACTCACATTTAAGAATCAACCTAAGGAATTATCAATTGAGAAAATGGGAATTCTACCTATCTTTAATGCTAACCTCAGCGATTATGAATTATTGGATTATTAGTTTTAGACGATCTTAGAATTGATTACTCTCTCTTGAGTTATAACCGTTAACCGTAATTAGATTATGGAAGTTGCAATTTTTCAATTAACAACCTATCCAAAACCCTAATTAGATATGAAGTTGTCTAATGAACTATCGGAAACCTATGCAAGATCTCTCTTCCCACAATTTACCAATTTAATTTAATTCTTGCTCTATTAAATCACCTAATTCTCGTTAGCCCAATTTAATAAATTTTCACTTGATTCAACCTCTAAGTTTATTATCAAACTACGCACATCCAGAATTAAATCACAATAAATCGAAACAACACATAAAGAATCAGATTTCATTAAATCAAATATAAAATCCTGAAGATGAGTTTAGAACATCAACATCCAAAAATCCTATCATCAACTGTTATTCTAATTTTATATAATAATAAAACTAAAAAGAGTAGGAAATATGAAATTGAACGGACTTACGGGAGGTAGCGACGTTGGGAAACTCGTGATCTGGGAAGTACGTGGAGTCAGCTTCTTCTCATCTTCTCTCTTTCTTCTTCTCTTTCTCTATCTCTTAATAATTCTCTCTAGGGTTAATCTAAAAGTGGTTGATGCAAAAGCTCCTCTTGCCTCTTTATCTTATTCTTTAAATACATTTTGCATTTTGAGTAGTCCTAGGGTTTTCTCGAGGTCCAAAAGGTCTGAAAAATCCCTCAAAACTTGACATGTTTGAGTGTTTATGCGTTTTCCCAATGCAAGTCACGATCGTGGGCCACATCTGAGCCTTCTATCATGTCTTAGGATTTTGTCACGATTGTGACATATGGGCCACGTTTGTGGGCCAACTCTGGTGTTTCTGTCATGATCGTGGCCTATTATGCTACGATTATAGGTCATTGTTTAGACCCAAGTGTCTTCGAAACTTCTTCGTTCTTCGATGTTGATCCTCAAATACTAACAAACACATCAAGGTACCTCAAAAACATAATAATTAAGCTCAAAGACTTGCAGTAACCTATAAAACACTTAAAACATAAATAATTAACAAATTAACACAATTATAACATAAAAACATATTAAACGATTGAATTAACAGTTAAATACATATCAAACTAAGCCCTAAAACAAAATACAATTCACCCTTATCAGACAACTAAGGGATTTTAAAGAAAAATAGCGGTGGATAATCCCATAACAAGTATTTGAATAAGTGATGATAATATAATCTCGTAATCATCAAGAGCTACGTTGAGTGCTTTGGATTCCTTAGCAATGTCATTTCTTGGATAGATGTTTATACTTCTACCACTACTTTTAGCGTACTGATTAATGGTAATCTCACTCCACATTTTAAGGGGATAAATGGGATTAGGCAAGGGGATCCCACTTTCCCTTATCTTTTTATGGTTACTTTGGAAATTCTTACAAGGTTGATTTTGAAAAAGAATCATAATTGCTCCATTTTTAGATATGATCACAAATGTAAAGCTCAGGAACGTACTCATCTTAGTTTTGTAGATGACTTGATATTGCTTTCTAGGGTTGATTCCTCATTTGTTTCAAATTTGTTCAACTCTGCTAAGATGTTTTGTAGGCTTTCAAGGCTTGATATCAACTTACAAAAGAGTATGTTGTATGTTTCACCTTATGTTAATTTCATTACAAGATTAGAGTTATTGATAGGTCTGAATGTTGACCCCTACCTTTTAAGTATCTGGAGATTCGTATTGCTTCCAAGAAGTTAGGTTATTGTGATTATCTCGCTCTTCTGAAAAGGTATAGAAAAAGAAAAAACTCCTTGCAATATAATTCTCTATCTTATATAGGGAGATTTGTACTCATCACCTTAGTGCTGAGAAGCCTTCACATTCATTGGAATGCCCATGTATTCTTTCCTAAATTAATCAATAAGGAGCTTATGAAAAGTTTTAAAAATTTCCTATAGACTGGTATTGTTAATGATTTTAGAGCTTTAAAACCAAATAGAAACATCTTTGTTAGAGAAAAAAGGAAGGGGGTCTGGGGCTCACTTCTTTGCAGAAGAGCCAAACCTTGTTAGTTGATATGAGAATTTGGAGATTGTTCACAAACAATGAATCTATTTGGTCTAAGTGAATCAATGAAGTATACCTTAAACATTTAAATAAGAGATAAGAGATAAGAGATACTCCTGGTACTTATTCATATGTTTAGAAAGAGGTTAATCATATGTCCTCTTATTAAAGCTCATATAGGGAATGGTCTTTTTTGTTAGTTTTGGTTTGATAATTGATCTTTACATAGCCATCTGACTATAAGAGAAAAAATTTCTCCTTTCATTAATAGAATTCCTACTCAGTCTCGAGTGAAAGAGATTATTCAACATAGTAATTCGCTTATTAATTTTAGAGGTGGTAAAATAGTTGTATCATATCTATCTAATTACTCCCCTAACACTTCTATAGATGATAATTTCCACTAGATGCCTAACAAAGTTAGAGAATTCACTAATCAAAGTTGTCTTAAAGCCATTTGTTAGCATCATCCTAAAGTTGATCAGTACCACATTATATGTAAACAATACAACAAAGTATCCTTTTGGCTACATTTTTTGGATATGATTTGAAAATCATAGCTAAAAGTCACCCTTTGGCTATAGATTTCCAAAATTGTAGCCAAAGGATATCAAAATGTTGTGGTGAAATGGATAGCTAGTTATTAAAAAATATTGGCGACGTTTAGTATAGGCTATATTTTATATTCGTAGGTAATAAGAATTGATGAACTTTTTTAACTACGTGCTTATTTTTTTAGCTAAATGTTTTAGATATGAAAAATATTTTGTAACTAAAAATGTTTGGTGACATTTTTTAGATATAAACTTATTTCTGTAGTGAAATGTTTTTAGCTATGAAATAATTTTCATAGCTAAAACACATAGATTATATAATATCAGCTACAAAAATATCTTTTTTAGTTAAAAACATTTGACTACGAAAATATATTTATATCCAAAAGAAGAAGGAACAAAAGACAATGAAATGACCTTGTTTTATCCACTAAAATGACGTCATTTTCTACATATTGATAACCTAATTAATAAGCAGTTTTTGTTGGGCCCCAAATTTGTTTTTCTTGATGTTATTAAGTATGAATTAATTTGATTGTGTTAATTGTTGCATAGTTTGATTTTAGTGGAAGTGTTAATGGAAAATTAAGAATTATTTGAGTTTAGTATGGAATAAGTGTTTATGAAAGGGGTAATAAATGTGTGAGGGCATTATTGGAAGTTCACTTAAGATGAAGGGATTAGGGCTTTGCATGGAAGGGCATTTTAGTCCTTGTATCTTCATTTAGGGCTTAGGTGGAAGGAAAAAGAGTTAGAAAGAAGAAAAGAAAAGAAAGGAAAATAAGAAGAAGAGAGAAAGAGAAGAGAG
>JANJEY010009321.1:0-10502 GCA_024703695.1 Erythroxylum cataractarum
TATATAAATATGTATCTATACAATAGAAACAATAATGCATGTATGATGCAACACTTGCCTGTACCAAAACCTAAACCTGATCCAAATTGCCAATATACCCGTTATTCCGGTAACGGGATGTTACAATGACCCTTCTTTGTATTTTTTACTTTTAATACTTTTGATGTATTAGAGCTAAAATGCCCTCTAAAGCTTTATAATAACTTATGTTTTGACATAAATGAAAGACATTTGGTTTACGTTGTATTTTGTATTTGTTTAATCAAAATGTGATGTTGTATGGATTTGAAAATGACAAGAAGAGTAATATTGTGGTTGCTTCCATTCGAGATAAATTTTTGGATTTATATGGATTGGTTTGGATGTGGGAGTTGAAGAATATGGAGATTGAAACTTTTGTGCAGGTGCTGGAAAATTGTGTGGGTGTTTGAAGAATTTGGCTAGTGTAAATTTAGGGGAGATGCTGTCAAAATTTACATTATGGGCAGAAACTTTGACAGAGTTTTTGACCCTCTTAGAGTTTGAATTGGAATGGAGGGTATTCTTGAAGGTTGTAGTTCATGTTTAGAGATTTCCATTGGTACATAATATGTCGCTTTTGGACTTAGGATTAAGAAGTTATAAGGTTTGAAAGAATGCTGTTATTGTTGGAAAGAGTATTGTCCAAACAGTATATTTAGAAGGGTTTTTCACTTCGTTAGAGCCTATATTGATTTTTCCATCCTTCATGAAAGATGTAGATTGTCTTTTATTCTTTCCATTGATGTATAATATGTCATTTTTGGGTTTAGGAATAAGAAGTTATGAGGTTTGGAAAAATTCAGTTACTGTTTGAATTCTCTTTTTATAGGCAGTAGCTTTGAAAGAATTTTTACCTCCTTTAGAGACTAAATTGATTTTTGCATCCTTCATGAAAGTTGTAAATAGTCTTTTTATCTTTTCATTGATATAAAATGTGACATTTTTGGGCCATTGAGTAGAAAGATATGATTTTTGGAAAATTCTATTATTGTGTAGGATATTTTTTAATTTGGACAGTTATTTTGAAGTAGTTTTTGACTCCCTTAGATGCCAAAATGATTTTTCAATCCTTCATGAAAGTTGTAGAATTTTCTTTTATCCTTTTATTGATACCAAATTTTCAAATTTTGGAATTCGGTGTAAAATGTTATAAATTTTTAAAGTTTCAGTTGCAACCGCGAGCGAGCGTTTTCAGCGCTTAGCTCGCGATCGCGACGCGAGTGTTTTTCTCCAACGCTCGCCACTCTGCAGAGGGCGACGATGCTGCTTTCAATTTATTATTATTTTTCTTAATTTATTTTTTGATTTTTTTTCTTTCCAAATTCATCCTCCTTCTACTTGTTAGCTTATAACTTTTTCGTTTGACCTCTGATTTAATTGATTTTTGAAGCATTGGTTTTCTAGGAAAATTCTCTACCCTTTTATGCAAAATCTAGAGCTTTCGGGATTAATTTGAAAATTATGGATTAGATCAAAGTTAAACAATTAGATGGAAATACTATAGAGACATGAAATTTTCATTTTAGCTTAAGAATCAGATTTAATTTTGGGTCCTAAGAAGATTAATTTTTTTCAGGAAGAAAGTTAGGGTGAATCTTTCGAGATCTGTTCGGAAGTAATTGAAATGGGTTCGTGTTTATGGTTTGACGTGGTGGGGAATTCCTCCCTCGTGAAATGCACGTCCAGATGTCACGTCCGACGTCGGACGTGTGACTTACCAGGGTGGGGTTCGAACATGTTTAGATGCATATGATAAAGTTCATAGGATAATTGTACATTACAAATGAAATTTTAATGAGATTATAATTATGAGATTCATACTGCATTTATGTATTATTCCTAAAGTATTCCTAGTTATTGTTCTATTAAGATTGGACATTAATAGAATGTAAAAAGAGTAACACACGCTTTGTTTTTCCTTATGAAGGAAATAGTCGATCTCATAGGCTAAAGTATAGAGATACTTAAACAAACATGTGGGTGCTTGCTAGAGAATAAATTCATTGGACAGATCCGATATGAGAAATTCATTTGGAACATTACTTGTTTGTCTATGGATTTTTCATTGTGATGATTGTATAAGTGATCCTTTGACTTGAGGTCATCAAATTTATCTTGTATACGGATTGCTATGTTTTGATACTACTCATGATCAAGATATGATTTATCATCCTAAAGTAATTAGGGAGAATGCTCCGTTGTTCTTGATTAATATAGATTAAGGAAATCCTTAGCCAAAGTAGAATGATATTTTATAAACATTTTACAAATATCATTAATTAAATCAACAGCTAATGGCAGAGAACTAATATAATTGGACTCAAAATAAAGTAGACATTAATTCCATGTTCTATGTCTAATTGGAACATTGGTTAATGAAGGATTGAATTATATGAAAAAATCATACATAGAAAGGTTAGTCAAAACCATTTTGACATTCCTAAATCTTGACCTATGATTATAAATTGTTTAATTGGAGAATTAAAGATAAATTAAAAGGGGATATATAATTCTAATTATGAATTATAATTATAATCTATAATCATTGCGAATATATTTAAGAATCTAATGGGTCTCACATATAGAATGGATTGGAGAGAGCAAAGTTGATTTAATCAAGTTGCACTTGATTATAAAGTTTGAGAAACTTTATGATTAAATATGAGATATTTAATAAATAAGGATCAATATAAGATATTGAATTTTATTTGGGCATAATTGATATTTAATTAGAATTATTAGTAATTATAATTAAAGTTTATAATTGAAATTAGAATTTAATTTTAATTAAATTACTGAAGCGTCCAAAGCTTATTATAAATAGGCTTGAGCTCTATGGATCTAGCATTTCATGCTTAGTTCTCTCTGTAAAAGTTACAAAGTTCTCTCAATCTATTATGTGGATATCATTAGAGATCGAATACTTGTACGGTTACGGTGGTTGAGATGGATTAGTTTCAGAAACAGTTTGAGGGATGCATCAAGATAAAGATCAAGTTTCGGAATAAGGTATGAATTAAATTTTTACTTTATTTTGATTCGTGTTAATCATTTTACAGAATTAAATAGATCTTGGTTTTCAGGAAATCAAAAGTCACAAAAAAATTTTGTGATTATTTCTCTGCAGTTCGGATCAGATCCCGACTCGATTTTCCAACATCAACATCATATAACAACATAAGATGCAATTAGTAAAAAGAGTGAAGTAATTATGTATCGAAAAGAACTACAATGATGAAGTGAGTTATGCATTAAAAAAAGACTCATGGTCTATTGTTATAAGACTTTAAGTTATATATAGTTTCTTAATTGAATACGAATTCATATAGATTTAGTTCAAATTTTCTTTAAACTCCTTCAAAAAAAATATTAGTTTTAGAGTCATTAACGAAACTCAATTAATAGAGATTTAGGAACTCTCTCAAAAGCTCTTAGTCATTTTTTAATGAATTATAAATTTCAGATTTTAAGTCTTTTTTGTGGACATTGATTGTAATCTACCCTTTATTTTTGCATAAAATTTTTAAGTCACAGTTTCTTAAATTATCAAATCCGTCTAGAAGGCATAGAATTTTCCTCCATAACTAGAATGATTCTTATTTTGGTTGTATTTTATCTTAAAAACTCTCTTATAATTTCTTTTTTTTAGAAGTCGGATGGATAAAAAGATTCAAAGTAATTGAAGCTAACTATTCTCCCAAAAAATGAAACAGGAGAAATTAAAATTTGTATAGAAATTAGGAAAGTAAATAAATTTTGTCTAGAAATTAGGAAAGTAAATATAAATCAATTCTCACAAAAATTGGTTGAAAAATTAAGAATTGTTTAATTCCACTACAATTTTTTTATTTTAATTTTAGTATTATATGAAATTATGCAATAGCCATGTTGGTCTACTTAACAAACTCAAGTTAGTGAAATAGTAATCTTCATATTCTCTAATGACTCCTAGGGCTCTCAAACAACATTTTCAAGTCACAAGTTTAAATTTTCAACAAAAAAAGTTGCAAGTTGGCTCACTATACAAGGATTCCAATGATAAATTTTTTATAAGGCATCGCAACTCTTCTATTCAGAATTACACCACATCATTCTTGTTTAATTTCTTTTTAAGATGAGACATGAAAAGCCAAATATATCCTAGAGTTAGCTAGTAAGTCCAAAAGATAAGCAACCAGACTAATACTTTACAACACCTTATAAGGCCAAAAAAAAAAAAAAGCAATGAAATAGCTTCATATAGAAGATTGAATACGTGGGAAAACCCATTCATATATTAAAATTCTCACCTACTATGATGCTTATCAACTTTTTTATCAACCATTGAAAAATTAGGAAATTAAAAATTAGGAATATAGTTAATTATGGGAGAGAGTTGACCATAAATTGCTTTGAAAGGAATCATCTTAGTGAAAGAGTTGTAAATGGTATTGTATCAGCATTACTCAATACAGCCATTTCACCTACTTCTTTAGAAATTAAATTTTGTATAAAAATTAGGAAATTAAATATAAATATAAATTAATTCTCACAAAAATTGGTTGACAAAATAAGGTTCGTTTAATTCCACTACAATTTTTATATTGTAATTTTCGTATTATATGAAATTATGCAATAGTCATGTTGTGGATCGTAACGTTTTAACTTGAAATATGCATCACTGTGTGCAAATCGTGGGGGAATATTCTTTGATCCAAATTCTCAACCAAACATTGATCATTTCCAACTATTATAAGTACCAATGCTTTAATTAGTGCTTCTGACAAGATGTACTAACAGACAATGTCTAATATAAAAAGCTGGAACTACTCTTTTCCATATAAAATAATAAATAATGTGAACTATTTTACGAGGATTGTCGTTGACATTACATTATTAAAAACTCTTTTAAACTCTAGTCGTTGTACAAAGTTAAATATTTAATATGTTAGTATATCTGCCCACGTTAAATTAGTAAGAAAACTACCAACATCATAATTGGTTAATGATTAATTAGTAAAATAAAATAAGTTTTATAATTTAATAATGAGAATTCAAAAACTTAAAACCCACAAATTTTTTTTTGTAATTTAAGTAATTTTATAAAATCTCTCTAATCTTTAAATTTAAAAAAAAATTATGTGGTTTTCAATTTATATTAAATTTTTGTTAAAAATATTGATAAAATATATATGATATATGAGCATCTCGAATGAATCAATCAAACGTTATTAATAGAACGACTTAGCTTAACTCTTAAATATGAATTAATTTAATTAAAAATATAATAATTATTAGTTTAGGTTGGTTTAATTGGTTTGATTAGATTTAGGAAGGTAAATCTAATCAAAACCAAATCCAAGGTAAAGAAACTCTCCGAGTACAATTACAAGGAAGATATATAAAATGTGAAGTTCTACGAGATATGTGTTATTTTTCATATCTCAAATGCGTATAAAAGATATTTCTTAGGAACATGCTAAGAAAGACATAATAGATTATTTAAATTTACCAAAAAATATTTATAAGAAACCCAATAGCTTAAAAAATATTGTATCTCTAGCGTTTTTTAAAACAATCATATCTCTAGTGTTTTTTAAAAGAGCAAATTGCCCTATATTATAATTCTAATTTTAATTAGGTTTCACTAAGGCTCCGTTTGGTTGGCGGGAAAGTAAAGTGAATTTAGAATATGATTTCTTGGAAAATAAATCTATAGAAATTAAAGATGTCCATATGTTTGGATACTTATAAGAATTCTAATAAGAAAGTTGGGTGGATTCTTATTATAATGTTTGGTATGTAACAGTATTTTATATAATCTAATTTACTTTTGACTAAGTGGAAGCAAAGACAACCCCGATGGAGTGAGAAAATGGTATGTGGGGGAAATACCAATCGATATGAAGACTTGCTACCGTCTTCAAAGACTGACTAAGGAGTCTTCGAGGGAACCGCTCATGGAGGAGTGCCCACAATTTATTTCGACGAGGGCGTCAAATTCTTCAAGTGGGGGTGGTTTGTTAGACCCCTAAGTTCAGACGCGGGATCGTGTGAGTGTTGGCGAGCCTTGGACAATGCTTGGCACATAAGTTAGCACGAGGAAGGCGTGTTGATGAGGAACAAGGCAAAGTCTTGCGAGTTGGAAAACAAAAGTCGAGGAAACTACGAAGTAGACAAAGGATGCGGGAAGTATCGATGAAGGTCTCGAGAGTGGGTGAGATTCGATACGTGTGGGCACGCGTTGGCACGCATTGGTGAAAATCTTCAACGAGACGTGAGATTCGAATACGAGGATGCGCAGAGTTGGAAAACTAAGTCATGCGAGACCCGAGGATGTTCGAGAAGGCAAAAAGGTGTATGAGACCCGCGAGGAAGCATGAAGGCATGCGAGCGTGATGAGACGCCTAAACACTTAACTTCGACAAGGTAGCTCGGAGGTATGTAAATGGGCGAGGTTTTTATACTAACTTGGATTATGACTTGTGATTTAATCATAGAGCGACAAGACTGCACCATGAGTGAGTCTGACATGGAAGATAGACTGATCCATGGACGTGCATTGATGAACCTATGTGCGGATAGGCTGTGTTGAAAATACTAAGGCAAATATGGGCGAGTGGGATCAAATTTTGTGCAGATTTTGGTAGAGCATCGGACCTTGTGGAGATTGACTCGACCCAGGTTAAGACTTGGTGGACTAAGGACTTGGCTATGCTCGAATGGATGGACCACGACTAGCGGACTTATTGTGGGAGCATTAGATCAGACCAGTATGCTAGTGGGCTTCGGTGAGATCACATTGCATCATCAACGGATAAAGATCGCAGGGAGATCTTGGATAATGTGGTGATGACAATGAGTTAGAGTTGCAGTGAAACTCAACATCTAAAAATAGTGGAGATCTTTTCGAATAAGGATGTTAGTATTCTAGATAGTGTTCTAGATAAATGTAAACTCTATCTTATGTTATCTTGTTAGATTCTATCTTATCAGCTAGAGTCCTATTTGGATGGAGGTGTCATCCAATTGGTTCATGTAATCATATCTTATAGGGATAGATGTGAACTTAGGTAGTACAGATTTAGTGAGAATCTGTGACTCCAGGCTAGGATGCCTATATATAGCTCATTCGAGCTTTGCTCTTCTCAGTTCATTCATTCAGAGAGAGAGCATTCTTTGTATTCTTTTGAGGGAAAGTAATATAAAGTTGGTCTTTTAACTGTATCTCTGTGTATTTTCTTGTTGCCTATATTCTTTATTACTTCCACATTGTTTCTTCAAGAGTGTCGTGAGGTAAACACTTCGAGGGTTAAAGAATGTCTGAGTCTTGCTGTAACGGATCTAAGTGAGACTGACGTACAAAAGGTGTGAGTTAGTAACTTCGGGTGAAAGTTCGAGTCTCCAAGGTGACCTTTGTAACAATTAGCATTAAGACCACACAGCTAATGGCTTGGTTGGTTATTGAGGAAGAGGATCTAGAAAAGGTTAAAAAAAGCTTAAAATGTGCTTTCCAATCTTCGAATCCTCACCACCCATCTTGGAATCATCCTTACTTGAATCAACAGCTAATGATTTGTTTCTTGTAGTTTCCTTAACTCGATCTAGCATCACAGATGCAACAAAGGACTTTTCCAGGGTGGTTTTGGTAGCATTATATTTGACGAAAAGGGTGAGATTGTGAGTGTCTGTGGTGGCCATTATTGCGTTAAGGTTTGGGATCGAAGAGAAAGAGACAGAGAGAGCTTTAATTTTCCGATTTTGTTCTTTTGACTTGCTTGCTTATTTGAAATGTTATTCAGCTAGATATTTTTTCTCTAATTGTCAATTTGCTTTCAATCACATATTTAATATACATTTAATTTATTACATATTTAAAATAAAATACTTTAAAATAAATTCAATATATAAATTCTTTAAATTCTAATGTATTTTCCCCACTTTCAAAAGGATTACATCTCCAAAACTTGCAATTTTATTTCTTATAAAAATTATTTCTATATTAAAAGAAAAAATTAGTCTACTGTGACTTTTAAATTATGAAATATAAATTATATTCCAATCGTAAATAATAGTAATTGTTATTATGAACAATATAATTATAATTATGATTATATTTGCTATAAAAAAACCACATTCACCGTATAATGCAACTTAAACCCAAACAGATACGACTAAAACCATGCCTAATTGAAAGATGATCAAGGCTTGACTTGATAGTCCAATTTTGATATAATCAAATTTTAAATTAAATCAATATTATTTTAATTATTTATTTTTATGAATGGTGATGGGGTCAATTCAGTAAGTGAAGATGAGGAAAGCGACAATGATAATGATTGAGCATTAACAAGATCTTTGTTTTTAAATTTTGAATAGGTTAAGAGTTTTGCTTAATATTTTGAAACATGATTTTCGTTACATTTAAACATTTATTTATTTGATTTTTATTTTGATGAAATTTTAAAGTTATGTTTAGCAAATATCTATTGATATGTAAAGTATTACTTTTGGATTATCAGTATATGTAGTTTGAATATTTTATAAGAAAATACTTAATTTTGTTTGCAAATAATAATATTAAAGAAAAAACTATTACAAGTAGTTTCTAGTCCCTAAAATTCGAACAATAATGACAAAATCAACCTTTAGAGTGATTAATTTTAATATATTATTATAACAAGAAATAGTTATCATTAATTTGTTATGTTTATATGACAATAACTTTTGTAGCAAAAAGTTGATGATCAAGTGACAACAAAAATTTTTATCACAAGAATTACGATTAGTGTGACCATAGTGATAGTTCAGTTTTTGTGACAATATTAAATAGACGCTAACTAATTGAATTTTTATTTACAAAAGTTTTTGTCAAAAAATGTAAAATATCGTATGACGATAAATCGTTTCGACATAGCAAGAGAAAAATATTAGTGACCATACTATGTTTTTTCACAACAAATAGAAAATATTAGTAACTAACATATGTTTTGTCACAATTACAATTAATTCCCTCTAAAATTACTTTGACACCAAATTGCTTTTAATAACAAAACTTAGTAACAAAAGAAATTTTGACACTATTAATATATTAACAATAACAATTTAATTGTAAAAGATACTAAATTGTCACAATTATCATTATATTAGTGATAAAAATAAATCATCATAGTTAATCCAATCAATAGTTTCAATTAATTGTTTTATCACAAAAACGTCATATCTGTGATGAAATGATAGTTAGTCACAAAAAAGTTGTCATTAAATGTCTTATCTCTTATAGTGATCTAAAACAAATTCAGACTCAAATTCATAGGCATACAAAAAAGTTTCACAGTTAAACTCTAACTTTTTAAGTGATCAGTCTTATCCACTGCAACAATTTCTTCACTTCATTCAAAATTTGTGATAATCATCAAATAATATCCTAAAATAAAATAAACATTAATTTTAATATTTAAGCACCAAAATAAATCGAAAACAAAGGAGATAATATCAAATAATATGTCAAGATAAGATCCTATGATTAAGCAAATAGTTCTATTTTAATTTCTTAAATAATATCTATTAATAAATATTAGTAAAAATTTATTACATTTAATTCAAATAAATAAGTTAATATAGGTACAAATTTCCTATAAACCAATATTTATTTGCTAATATATTTTTTGTTTATTCAATCTAATTTAATTTACAATTTATATGTTTTTAAAGATAACTTGAATTTTCAAATAGATTTATTAAATAATTATAGGTAAACTATTTTAAAAATCTCAAAACTTATTTGATTTTATAATAATAGTCTAAAATTTTAAAACTGATAATAAAATATGACTTTTAATTTTTTACAAAATAACTCGCCTTTAATTCTGAAGTTAACATTGTTAATGTGGCACATGATATTGATAAACTTATTAAATTTGCGACATGTCATTGCATACTAAATGTTAAAAAATTTAGGAAGTAAATATATGAAACCCTGAAATCTATCCCTGGTATCTTTCTCCTCTTTCTTTCTAAAATTTCTTGAGTTATGGCAAAATGCTAACTCTTTTTGGAATTAGATCTTCTTTTTTTTTATATAGATTTTGACTCTAACTGTCCGTATGGTTGCTGCCTTCAGTAGCTAAAGACAGAACGGAACAGAAACTGGATATAGTAAGATGTTTGGTTGTGGTAGACAGAACAGAAAAAACTGTTCCGTCTCTAGGACAGAATGTATTTGGTTGTAATAGACAGAACGTAAAAATTGTGTCAATGATAAAATGTCTCTGATACTTAAGATGATTAATAATATGTTATGAATTGATAAGTTTATTACGAATTAGAAGCTTTAGTTAAAAAGTGAACAAATAATAATAATAACAATTTTAAATTAAGATTGAATAATAATAATAACAATAATAATAATAATAATAATAATAATAATTTGAATTAATAAATAAGGCAACATGTATAATCATAATTATACATATTAATAATAATTACAAATTATATGATAA
>JANJEY010009334.1:0-10502 GCA_024703695.1 Erythroxylum cataractarum
TGTGTGCAGGTTTTGGGTTAGCTTAATATAGCCGTTATGCTGCCCGATTTTTGTAGGGTAGTATAGTGGTATATGTACTAAGTGTTTATTGGCAAATAAAGAGAATGACAAGTTTTGAATTTATTTATGAGATGTGGTTTGAACATGAAGAATCAAGTAGGTGGGATTTTGTTTAGAATGAATTTCCAAAAAGAGAAATGATATTGTTTTGATTAGTATGAGCTTTGAATAAAGATGAATAAGAAGAGAAGGAATGAAAAATAAGAAAAAAAATTTACACGGAATCGGATAGATTAAGTTTAAGGTTTCCAATGCAACGCATTAAGCTATCTAAAGTGTTTGTTTACAGATGTCGGAATTTGTTTAAGTTCGAATAAGCAATTTGTTTGCTTTGATCCAACTCGCTTTCGATTCGTAATTGATTTGTTTCGATTCACTTAGATCTATGATCCGTTTGTTTCGCTTTGTGATCAATCGTTTTATTTGTTCTGCCTCCTTGTGATTCGTTTCGTTCCGTCTTTCATTTTCGGGTTGGGGCGCCGGTCTCAGGATTGGGTCCCAACAGTTGTGGTATCAGAGCATAGAGTGAAAGTGTTAAGTTTAAGTAGTTGGACCCTCCCAATACTCACACCCATGACTAGGGAGGGTCACGAGTGTGACTGGGAAATTGAGCTCAGTATTGAAAAATGAAAAATAGGCCTCCAACCTAGTGTTACAGTTATCTAACAATTTTGTCAATCTATTTCTCACCTGAGAAAGTTGTGAGAAAACAAACACTAACTTGAGATTTAAGTCAATTGAAACAAATTAACGGGAGCAATCATCTTTCTAAATCATTTGCGTACATTAATGAAGATGTCTCTACTCAACTATAACTATATGAGAAGAAGGGCAATAGAATCCAATATGTAGTTTATATGGACTAGAAAAAAAAATCTATTAAAGGAGGCATTGTGCTAGAGAATTAGACCCCATGAAGCATTACCAAGTTACTGAAGTGACCAAAGATACGTGAAACAAGAGAAGTTTGATCTCAAGCAAAGACGCAATGATAAAGAAATAAAGTGCATATTTATTTTACATCAGAAGCTGTAGTGCCCATTGAAAGGAAACTATAACATATCTCTATGGATATACGTGCTATTCTAGTACTATAATCTAGTAGAAGTAACAGTGACAGTCAACAATATCAATACTTAGCACACCTTTCCTCCCCATTTTTCTAGGTTACAAGAATTTGGCTATTTGGATTTGCTTGTTTTGACTTAGTTGTGTCATCTTCCTATTCTTCTAGCTGAAAAAAAGTCAATGAATCAGAAACAAGAAAAAATTACTTAAAACATAAGTTAAAAAATGATGGAACATACATATCAATATTCGTGGGTTGTACTTTTTGTTACACTTCCAGTCCCTATGTTTATAGGAGCAGGATCTAACTATTCAACAAATAAGTAGCAGTTCTATTTATCAATATGTATGGTCTTGTTTTTGCATATCCCTACTGGTTTTCCAAATTAATCCAACGGATACATATAATTCAGAAAAATAGGTACACGATTCATATACAACATCCCTTTCTTTTATCAGCAGTTCTAATAATTGATATGTTTCCATAAATAATTGAAATTCAATTTTTTGATCTAAATTTTGAAACTTATAAAGCTCTTTTGTTAAACCCAATCAATTAACCTACAAAATCATTTAAAATTTATCTGATTAATTCCAAGTATTGTAGACATTATTGCATTTCCATCCCCCACTATTTTGAATTTCCCATTTATTGGCATTATTGGATCATTCTTCATCCAATTATATAGATTGATCTAAAATGCGTAAAAGATGTCAGTCGCACTTAAAAACCGAGTACTCTACCGTTGAGTTAGCAACCCATATAATAAATAAAAAACTTAGGTTATATAGGTAAAATTAAAATTAAAATATTTTTATGTCATATCAAATCCAATAAACCAAAGATTTGATTGAAGAAAAAGACGATGCATTGGTTCAATAATCAATATTCTCTTTTTCATCAATTCTGTAAAAGTTAAATCTGTTTCAAACATTAGAATATCCAGACTCATTTCTCCTCTTTGAATAGAGGATATAATAATTTCTCGTGGATTTGTCCGTCTAAGCAGGAGACTTGATTCAAAAAGTTCTCACAAATGCTAAACATATCTTGTTCCAATTTGTTAAGCCTAAATGAAACTTCCATAAAAAAATTCCCTAAAAAAGTTTTGGATAATTAAAAGTTATCTTATCTTTCTTATTCCTAATTATCAAGAATTTGAACAAAAAATGGATACATCTAATATCCAATTTTTTTTCACTCGAAAGGGGGTATTTGTTTTGATTTTACTCAATTTTCTTTATTTCCATATTAAAAAGAAGAAAAAGAAGAAAAATTTCATTATACCATACTATCGTATCTTACAAATAAATGTTGATTATAGTCCTCTCTTATTTATTTACGTTTATCTATGACACGAAATTGGAATTCTTTGCATTTGTTCTGCAGTCCATTAAGAAGTAGGAAGTCAAGTTTCATTCAAATTAATCACTTTGACTAAATTGACTAATAGTTTTTACATAAATTATATGTAAAAAGGCAGTAGGAACTAAAATGAACAATTTAGTAGCAATAAATGCAAGAATATTTACTCCCATCATCTTATCCTTTCGTTTTTCTTTACTTCACAATAACTTGGGATTGAATCCCATACAGATGATAACGTCTATAAATGCAATGGGATGAATTCCATGGTGATGATGTCGAATTGGATCAATATCATGAATAATAATATCTAAGTTATCAAATCGATTCATCATCAAAATGGAATAGTATAACATGAAAAGATCATTTATCCATAACTAATAAAAAAAAGTATTCCTAATCCAATCAAGAATTTCTTTTCATTACCTTATTTTTATTTACTATTTATTTATCATTTTTCCAACTCCACTTTTGTCTAAATTCCAAATTAATTAGGCTTCTAGATGTGAGATTTCCTGAGTGATCTTTTCAAAGTCTTGGCTTGTCACATGAGTCTGAATACGATAAAAAAAAGATTTGCATGATTCTTTCTACAATTTACTCTTATATCACCCCCAAAACCCATTCGTTAGATTTTTTCTATGATTTTGGGACACAATAAATAAATACTTGTTTCTTCCTTCCGCACCCTATACGGAATTTGCAATTTGGACTTTCTGGATGAGTCCATAAAGAACGAACACCCATATTTCCAAACCATACAATCCAGTTACTTGAAAAGCATTTTTTCCTATCCTTATGAACCGGACAATACTCATATTTTATTTCTATATTGATATTAATTATGAATAACTAAGAATGAAATGAATAAAGAATTCAAAATTAATAGCATAAATTGGAGTTATTTGTTGAATTCCTATGCATATATAATTTCTCTTATAGGAGCCCACTTAGTTTAGAGGTTAGAGCATTGTGTTTATAATGCGATGGTCATCGGTTCGACTTCGATAGCTGGCTTTTCTCTATTTATTTTATTTTTTATTTTTACATGATTGATATTAATCAGTAATAATAACTTATGAAAGTGTTATTTAGAATAAATAAAAATTAATGAATAAAAAATTAATAATGTAATATCAATAAATAAAATAATAACTAATGGAATTGTTATTTAGAATAAATATTAACAAAGAAATAAAAAATGAATAATGAATAATGAATATTGTCAGTTTGTTTGAATTTAGTATACACACTAATCTTCACTTTGTCATAATTCCTAATGTTGTCAAATAACATGTATTATTGATTAATTCAAATGATCCAATATTTTGACAAAACGGAATTCTTTCATTTCGAAATCCTAATTTGAACAGGCTTTTTCGTTCATCTACTAGAAAGAGGGAATTTCTTCAAATTTGAGCAATTGAGACATCCAAAAACAATATAAGAAAGACTCATTTATTTATGGAACAATTTTACAAGTAAATACTAAGCAAGAGATTCCTTGTAATTATAACACAACTAAAAGAAAATTCATTGATATGTTTAGAGATATTCCTCTCAACAATTATCTAACAGAAGAAGATATTATCAAGACAAAGAACCCCTTTCATCGAAATAAAAATTTAATCACAATGTTATTTTCTTATTCTAGATTTTTCAATTATTTTTAGGTTTGTGATCTACTTCGAGTAAAGATTCACCCAATTTTTATTTGCATATATGGGGCAAAGGCCCCGAATACCATACCTTTTTGCTACAACTTCTTCTTTTTTTCAATTCCTTACACATCTTCTGCCAACGATTGATTATGAATCAGTTTGAAATTACTCCTAATTATAACATTATAGTGAAATGCCTAGAAAAGAATCATGGTTGGGAAGGTTAGAGTAGCAAAAGTCATTGGAATTTTTGTTTTATACATTGAAAGAATCTGTTTTGTTATTATAGAAAGGGTGAAAAGAATGATTGAAAGAAAGGAACTCAATTAGTTATTCATCAAAGTTTCCTTTATTCAATGACCATAATTAAATGATGATTTATAGCTCAGATGCATAGACCAAAAATTTGTTTATCCGCCTTAAGCATGGAAACCCCAGGACTAAAAGTAGTAGGATTAATGCTCATAATAATTTTCGATAGCAAGTTGGTCAATTAATTCAAATTAATTCAATAAGAAATGGTAGTTAACATTCGATTTCGTTGAACAATCCATTAATGTCAATAAATCAGAAATTAAATGGGGGTTGGAAATTCGGGAATGTCTACAATACTTGGAATTAATCAAATAAAATTTTAAGGATTTTGTTCATTGATCGGGGTTTAATAGAAGAGCTTTATAAGTTTCCAAAAATGAAAGATACATATCAAGAAATTGAATTTCAATTATTTGTGGAAACATATTAATTAGTAGAATCGTTGATAAAAGAAAGGGATGTTGTATATGAATTATGTACCTATTCTTTTGAATTATATGTATCCGTGTGATTAATTTGGAAAACCAGTAGGCATATGCAAGAACAAACAATTTTTATGGAAACATTCCTCGAATGAATTCCCTGGAAACTTTTATAGTAAATGGAATATACCAAATTGTGATAAATCAAATCTATTACTGGTCAGAATTGGACCATAACGAAATTTCGGTCTATACCGGCACAATAATATCATATTGGAGGGGAAGAGTAGAATTAAAAATTGATAGAAAAGCAAGCATATGGGCTCATGTGAGTAGGAAACATAAAATATCGATTTTAGTTCTATCATTAGCTATAGGTTCGAATATAAGAGAAATTCTAGAGAATGTGCGCTACCCTAAAATTTTCTTATTTTTCCTGAATGATAAGGAGAAAAAAATGGTGTCAAAAGAGAATATCATTTTTGGAGTTTTATCAACAATTTAATTGTGTAGGTGGAGATCTAGTATTTTCTGAATCCTTATGTAAGGAATTACAAAATAAATTCTTTCAACCAAAATGTGAATTAGGAAAGATTGGTCGACTAAATATAAGTCGAAGACTAAATTTTTAATGTATCATAAAAAAAATTTGAAATGTAAGAAGCAAATAACTTTCTGTGGTGGAACAAAATATCTCGCATTTTCTCCTCAAATGATCTCTTCTTTTTGTTTTTCAAAGGATTGTTTGTTCTTGCATATCCCTACTAGTTTTCCAAATTAATCCCACAGATACATATAATTCTAAAGAATAAGTATGCATTTCATATTTTTGATTCTAATTGTACCTATATAACCTAAGTTTTTATTTATTATTTGTGTTGCTAACTCAACGATGGAGTACTCAGCTTTTAAGTGTGACTAACATCTTTTTTGCACATTTTTATAAAGAAAGGGATTTGCCTATACCATCGGTATAGTTTGTACGACTATGATTGATCCTGAAAGGAATGATTGGAAAAAACAAGATATCGTATCAATCAAGATTTCTGAGAATATTTAATTCGTAGTGGATCGGCCCCCAACCTTGGTTGAATTCTTGGTGCGTAACATTAATATTTTTTTACAAATTTTTGTTATAACATCTATAACCACTTCTAGCTTAGGTGGACAGCCCGACAAATAGACATCTACAAGAAATAACTTATCAACTCCCTGAACAATATTATAAGAATCAATACTAAACGTCCCCCTATAATTGTACATGCTCCCATAACAATAACATATTTGGGTTAGGGAATTTGTTCATATAAACTCACTAAAGAAGGAGCCATTTTTATGGTTACTATGTCGGCTATTAAAATCAAATCTGCTTGTCTATGACTCAATCTTGGTACTAGTCCATAACGATCAAAGTCAAATATAATGTTTTTCATTGTTGTTGTTGTTGTTGTTGTTGTTGTTGTTGTTGTTGTTATTATTATTATTAAAATAAAAAGAAAGAAACTTTGGGATTGTTAAATCACCGATGAAATGTAAATAAACTAGAGCCACCATAGTTTTTTTTAACTCCTCATAAAGGAAGGGTGTTTATTGGATCATTTACTAATCTAGGCCTACTTGATTTTCTTTTTTGGTAGATGACAGGATTCATATTCAAAATAATCAGAAATCCAACAATTATAGTTGTACAAATAAAGGTTAACTTTTGACTAATTTTGATTAAGTAGAATCAACATAAATCAAATTGATGCAAAATAAATAAAATGAGTAGAATAGGTATAAATAGAATTGGCTGACTCATGTGACAAATCAAGGCTTTGAAAAGATCACTCAGGAAATTTCGCATCTAGAAGCCCATTTACTTTAGAATTTAGACAAAAAAGAAGTTGTGATGCTGGGATCTTAGGTAGAGACGGGTGATATTTTTGTTGGTAAATTAACACCTCAAACGGCGAAAGAATGTGGTTGACAGTATACTTTGGATCAGAATTAGGGGAGTGTTGCCTAATCATTTCTACTAACTTTTTGCCCCAATTTTTATTCTTTTTATAATTAAAAATAATTCACAAGAAAATTAACATTCTTTTTTTAATATTTTATATATTTAAAAAGAATGTTAATTTTCTTTTGAATTCGTATTTTATATATTAAAATTAAATGTTATGCAAAAATTTTATTTTGAATAAATTAAAGAACTTATATTACTAATCTGTTGCGTATCTTAGTCTTCCTAGTCATCTACTCATTATATTCTTTCTTAATCGCCCGTTAAACTTAAAGTAATATTATTCATAAAACACAGTACTCTATTTGAATTACTTGAATCCAATATAATTTAGAAATTGAACTCAATTCAATTTGAATGGATAAATTCAAAAGTCTTTGTGGAAAGATCTACAAAAAAAACTGATACAGTTTAATTTCTCAACTTAGTAGTCCTTCTAAAGCCCACTTCTGCACCATACTATGAGTGAAAGGGAAAATGAAAAGGAATAAAAATTCTTTTTCAATTTATTAAAAGAAAGAAAAAACTAGATCATCAAAAAAATGTTCTCTATGTAAGAAACAATAAATAAAATTTTACAATTAAAAAGAAACCCAATTCTACAATTTCGAATTAGAGACTTGTATAACTTGAATACAAATAAAACTAAAAAAGAACAAGATTTGAAGAATAAAAAAATTCATAAAATTTATGGCCAAATTTTGTCTATAAAGTGCACAAATTATTCATTGACTAAGATTGGAAATCTTGTATTTTACATATCCATACAATTGAGTCCTTGGGTTTTCGAAATATTGTATAAAGAAATGTTTCGAATTATTACTATTTGACTCAGATCTGTTCTAAAAATAAAAAATTCAAGGCATTAGATTTGTTTATGTACTCTACGGATAGAGGAATACATAGAGTTGAACATAGTAAAAATAAGAAATTGAAAGATTTCGTTGAAATTGTGTTGGATCGAAAAATTAAGTATGCACGATTTGGCTAAAATGGAAGATTTCAAAACTTTTTTTTATAAACCAACTTTTAGCGGAAGCAAGATAACCAAATCAACGTGCAAAGCCATACATGATACGGTATAAGGAACATACTTTACATAAAAACAAGATGGAAGTTATACCGACTCCTTAGCTATAGCTTTAACTTTTCGCTGTGCTATCTTATCCTCAGTAACGTATCCTCTCCAAGATTCTTTGGTGAGAAAGGAAAAGAAAACTTGAAAAGATTTTGCCTTAGAAGAAAGAAACCAAAGATGAGACAACTCTCGTGCAATTTTCGGCTAGCTCATGCAAGATAGGGGTGAGAGAGATAAAAATTCAACAACTCCTTATTTTTCTTCTCTCAATTTCGGTTAAGCCTCAAAGAAAGAAGTTAAGTGCATCCAATGCATCACATCCTTCCTTAATCAATCATAAAGAAGCCAATAAATGAGACTCTTCTCATTTGTTTTAAGATGACTATATGCAAAGACCAATAACCTAAATGATAAATCTTATTTTCGGTTTTGTCATGAAAAGAAGGAAGATCGTCCATCAAATGAACCTCTTTCTTCTTTAATCCAATGAATGCTAAAAGATTACATGTTATCATTAAATAACAACCATTAAACTATTTAATGATAAGATCATTACTCCATTTAATGATGATAAAGCATGTTAAAAACTATCTTAAATATAGCAAACCAATGCTAAACGCGTAGCTGTTAAAAACCATCTTAAATATAGCAAACTAATGCTAAATATGTAGCTACACATTTAGCCTATTAAAATAAAAAATCCACCTCCTTTTTTCTTTAATAAGTTTGTTTTAATTTAATTAATCAAATTAAACCAAAGTCTGACCCATTTATAAATACTCATATGGGCTTCTAATTAACAATTAATTAAAGCAAGCCCAACATTCAATCATAAGCTTAAAGGCTCTATTTGTATTTCTTACTTTGCTTGATAACCTTCCTATAAGCCAAATGGGGAATCTAATTAGACTTATATAATTCAAGCTCTAATAAGTCCGAAATTAATTTAATCTCATTAGAATTAATTTCAGTTTATTAACTAAATTTCATTCCACTAAAGACAATCAGTTGAACTCTTGAATTACTAAATATTATGAAAACACATGTTTCAAATAAGATGTCCAATTGCAAACTCTAATATGAACCATATTATAGCCATCTACATAATAAATGGTAAAATTACCTTTTTACCCTTATGTTGATTTTTCCTTCTAGATATCCCATTTTACTCTATATCATGATTAACACACAAGATCTCATCTTGGTGTTAAAATTTGATGGGTATCTAGTCCATCAAACTACTAACGCCAGTTTAATTAACAATCTCTTTAAAACATCTAGAAGTGATGATATCATCATAAACTCTTTATTTGAGTGAATGCTCCCTGATACATATTTCAATGAATAATTCAAATATGCAGACACTGGATTGATGCTTTGTAAAAATCCATTCTGATCATATCAAAAATTATAATGAAACACATATGAGTTCATCATTCATCAAGGAGTCCACTTCTCAACATAAATCCAGCATCAACAAGATAGAATTTTCCTATCATCAATAAAAGTATGTCAAAATGTAATATATGACATTTATTAGTTAATAAGATTTGAGCCTTATTTTTACCTTGGGGAATTTTAAGTGAGAACCGCCTGGTTAGTGCGCTTTTCAGAATCTGTGAATCAGATGTTGTTCCTTCCCACCCAGCCAATACATATGTGAATTTCATATCAAAAGAACAAGCACACAACACATTTTGTGTTGGATAGTGCTTTCTCCCACGAAATCTAGGAGCATCTCGAGCAGGTACTTTCACACGGATATGTGTATAATCAATTGCACCAACACAATCCTGACATTAAAGTATATTATTCTCAAATAATTTTCCTGTTGTTTAATATAATTGAACAAAGTTAAGAAAAAAATTACCTTAAAAAATGGGTAGAATTTACTATTGTTCAATATTTCTGACGGAGTTTCTAATCCTTCAGGTTGTCTTAGAAACATATCTTCTAGTTGTATAATTCCTTTCAAAACGCTATGAAAATGAAGGCTTATAGTTTCCCCAGATCGACTCCAAAAGAATGCAATATACCAATTGGTAACATTATGCCCTAATATGTATAGAAACTTCGCTACTTGTTCTTCAACAGTTGCATTTACAGTGGGTCAAAGTACACCTTTTCTAACTAATAATTCACATAATTCCACAAATGGTTTAGGCTGCAGTCTAATTATATTTCTCCCATTAGAATGAAATACATTTTTTTGCATGATACTCTCCCTTGATTGCGATCTCTCCGATGGCGTAAACATTTCAACTTTGTCTTTCGCATGTCTTTTAAGTAACACCCACCAATAGATCACAAGACAGGCAACATGAGCAAGCGCTAATTGATATATACGAATCAATTTTTGTGTTTGATTATCCATTTAATTACGTTCACCGTTCATATCTAAAAAATAAAATTAATAGGAAATGTCAAGCAAAGTAATAGGATAATAAAAACAAAGAAGACAGTGATGATTGAAAAACACCCCAAATTCATACAACATAATATATACGGTAAATTGACAATTCAAAGT
>JANJEY010009377.1:0-10498 GCA_024703695.1 Erythroxylum cataractarum
TTCGCAAACTCACCCAACATTGCAAATATTTTTCAGGGATCGAAGAGTACCCCGTTGGGCACGGGAGTATGATTACCAATTGCAAGTCAGAGTTAAGGTCGGGATCAGTTCACGTCTGCATTTGTGTCATTTAGAATTATGTGTAAATTTGTATTTCCGCAAGATTAGTACTGTTATTGCTGAGTGCCCCAATTGATTAATGATGTATTGTAATTTGATCACCGAAATAGTGTTTTGTTGAAAATGATTTCGTATTAGAACGGGCCCAAATTAGTTACTGATATTTGCGCACTCGATGGGTTTCCAAAAAAAGAAAATGTATTACCGAGTTTTAAACTGCATTGACTGCTCTAGCATACCACCTTCGCGGGTCGCGGGCTCGGATATCACAGTCGATGTCGAGTTTGGGTCTCGTGGGAGTGGGATGCTACATGATAGATATCATATGTATTTCTAATTCAAGCTTTTAAGTATTTCATATTGAATTTTGATTCAACATTAATATAATGTTCAATGCTTGATAAGAAATAGATCATTGAGTAAAAATAGTTGATCCAAGTTTATACAAATAGCTTGCATGTGTTGGAGCAAAGGAGACTTATGCTTAACATAAATGGAAAGAATAAAAAACTGGATAATCGAGAGTATACTTTTATTCCATGTTGGCTAAATCAACATAATGAGAATCATGAAGTTACATATAAGGACATATGTATACTTTTGATTATGCATCTTATGAAACTTATGAAGCTTGTTAATTAGAAGAATAACCAAACAAACATTTGGTGAAAGGATGATGATGGTATTCATAGCTACTTCGTGTTTTACTCAAAGTTTTAAAATTAATTAAAGTTGTTATATCGTAAGTATATGACTTATAAAAAATAGTATAGCAAGGTATCATTCCCTCGAGGACTGGTCAATTACCTTGTAATGCACATTGAAATTAAAAAATTAATGAGAGATTGAAATTACAAAAATTCACAATTTAAAGGCTTCAAAACACAAATTAAAATTTCATAAAAATAAGAACTCAATTTCGTTTAGAGAATCAAATTATAAAGTTTATTCTTTCTATACCATGTAATCCCTCACTTTAATATTGTAATCATGCTTAATCCTAGGCATTCTAATGTATTGGCCCTTTCTCTCTCAATAATCGAATCAATTAAGCCCAAAATAATGATTGAAGTTTATTATATGATTTCTCAACCTACACACTTTACTTAATTGTTAAATGGATATGAAGTAACCTATTGGATGACCATAGAAACATCCAAGATATCTCTCTAAATGTCATGTTAGCTTGATGTGTAAAGTGTTCTCAAGGCTTCTTGCTCTCATGTTACAGCGAAACTGATTTCCTAACTCCATTTCTCAATGTAAGCAAGACATATAAAGTCCACACATATTAAGCATTAAAGCAAACCATACATTAAACCAAAGTGAGTTTTTACATAGTTATGGTAAGAACAACCCTAAAATCTACCTAGAAATTCATTACAATCATCAACAACATCCTCAAAACAAGTCTATACATCTTCTCCATACAGTAACTAAAAAAATAAAAATGAGAGAAGAGAGAATAGAAGACTTATAAGTTGAAGAACAAAGTTGGAAGTTGATATGGCAACTTTGAGATCTCTTGAAATCAGTTGATTCTCTTTGAAAATCCACCCAAAAATGTATCTATCTTCGTCCTTTTTGTGTGTTGAACGACCCCATGCCTTTCTAAGGATTGAAATGGGGTTTTTATACCCCTTTGGGCACTTAAATTGACTTAGGATGGATGTGGTGCAAGCTGGAATTGCCAGCTAAAAAGCTGGAAAATTCTAGCTTCTACCTAGAAAATTCCAACTTTCTCGTTTGAGACTTACAACAAGTGCACATGCAGGTAAGCTAATAATTAACAAAAATAAGGTCCAAATCCTACCCAAACATTGACATGGAATAGTGAACATTTTATGTACATTAAAACACATGAAAAGCATGCAAAACCTAAGCTTAGAAACCTTCATTTATAACCTAACATGCAATTTATCATATACATTACATACACATGCAAGTTACATGGAAATAACATAAAACCTAGGTTAAACATCCTAGTTTGTAAACTAAACATATAGATTATAACATAAAATGAATTAAAAAATCATATCATAAATATCACTTATTAAATATCCCCACACTTATACTTTTGTTTGTCCTCAAGAAAAATCAAACATAAAACAACACAACGCACACAAAACCACACAAGCATGCATGAATGCAACATAAAAATTAATGGCTTAATGGCCTTAACCTTATGGAATTAACTTGGTATTAAACAACAATTATTCAATGAGTTCCAATATATCAACCAATTCCATCGTGTTTAAGCACTTTAATATAAACATACATATCAATTAGGATATAACAGCCTAGTCTTACACCTATGAGACTTACAAATATGCGCTTACTATTATCGATCAATTAAAAATGTTAATGAAAAGTGTGTTGGACCCTATTTATGGAGCCCAACGATCAATTCAGATATCAAAAGATATTTGACCCGGGTCTCGAGACGAATTCTGAGAAGACCATTCGGGATAGTCGTGAGAGGGTGGTTTGAAAGAAAAATGGAAAGTATTGCATTTATAATAAAATCTCACCGTGGTAACAAAGAAGAGTTCGTCGTGGCAGAGTTATCTCCATGGACCCTTCGCCGTGGCAAAGATGCCTTCAGAAAGGTTCGCCATGGCGAAACCCTTAGAAACCGAAACCCACAAACAATTTAAACAAACACATACATTCAAATCTAACCATCCAACTCACCCACAAGACAAATATAATCATACACAAATGGAATTTCAATTCTTCATTTCCTTACTAATTCAAAGATTTTGAATAAATACATATCATCATACACATTAAAACTTAAAACAAAATACATAAGAATGCTCAATGTTGATTTGCTTATAAAGCTAACTAAAATCACTAACTTAGTACAAATGTCTCTAACTTTCTTGGAGTTTCTGATGTCTTGCAAGGATCAACGATCTTTTTGTTCTACACCTGAGGAGTGGAAGGTAATGGGGTGAGATACGAAGCTCAATGGCTTATACATTTATAGCCATTAGCAATGAGCCACACATTCAAGCATATATACATATATATGTCACAATTCAATACTCCACAATTTAAACTCACAACTCATAGTTACCAAGATGTCATCACAAAGAACATGTCATGTAATTTATTCATCACCATTTAACACTCCATTATGCATCATGCTTAATAAATCAATGATGAATGCATAACAAATGGCTCGAGAGTTTCGTGGAACAAAACGAATAAACTGAAGTTTATACCATGAACAAAACGAGTCCGATTTCTCAGGATCTTATGGCCTCAAGTGGGTAGTTGGGAGGAGGCTATATGTTGACGTGCACATGACTAACGATACGTTCCTCTCTTGTCCAAATACAATCAAATTACAATGCTTAACCCATTTCACGCACATTCATACTTTTCATGCTCATCATGCTTTTTCTCTTTTTACTTATACAAGGTGCCATGACATATTTCAAGGCATAACGTGATCATAATCACAATGTATTTTCATAATTTCCATAATTCAAATAAAGCAATTTACACAAAACATACAAGCAAGGAAGACAATTTTCCCATATTACATAACAACTATAAATATATTACGCACCTAATTTTGTTTGACAATCCAAGTTCAATGTTGTCTTTCCTCTTGATCTTGGATCGGGCTTGCTTGGTTTCCTTTAACAAACTAATCTCTCATTCAAACAACATTCAAAATAAATTCACAAGGCTTTAATAATAAAAAATGTTAAAATTGAACTATAACCCTTTCAACTATACTTTTGGGTCAATTTTTCATGATCATTTTGATCAAGTAAAAGAAGAAATTTGGTTACATTTCCTTCTATAAAAATGTTCTTCATTGTCTTAAGTTTCCAATGAAATCAAAATCATTCAATTTGGTTCAGTAATCCGAAATTTATACTCCAAACATTTTCAGACTTCTCTTATACTGAGACAATATTCTATGCTCAACTTCCTTCCAAACATTGATATCTTTAGAGACTGAATTTAAACTTAACTTCTTCATAAAACTTGTAGCCTATGTCTCTAGTTTGATTGAAATAAAAAATCACTCCATTTGGATAACTACAACAAGATATATGTTCAAAATACTGAAGCATGTTCGGTTCTAAAAAGTTTGCTCGAAATCTTACAAGTTTACCGCAACAAACCCCTGAGTTGGTCGCGGCAAACTTCACCCCTCAAAGTTGGCTACGACAAACTAAGGAATGTTCACCGCAGGTGAACTTTAACAAAGACATAAGTAGAGCATTTCATTTTCCAAAATTTTTTTACTACCTTTCACACATAATCCATCTTAAACCTAAACCATCCCTTCTACTTCATTTCCAACTCCATTTCAACCAAAGATCATTCACAAATACATCATAATCTATCTTTGATCATTAACACTAAAAGATTAAAACATTTACCTATATCATTCATCAACAACTTCCTACACACATCCAACTTCATATAACCATTCTCATGATATTTAAAGCATAACTTACTTGATTAAGCTCCAAATTCTTCAAACTCTTTAAGATCTCCAAAAACCCTAGCTTCCTTCCTTCTTTTCTTCTTCTTTTCACTTCTTTTCCCTCTTGCACGACACTTCCCTTCTTTTCTTCTAATCCAATACTACATTTTTGTCTAATCTTCCAAATTTTCCCTTCTAATGACACCAAACTCAGTTTTCCTAGATGGAGGTAGTTCTAGCAATTCCTTTGGAAAGACATTCGGGAACTCCCTGACCACAGGAATATCTTCTAGCTTCCCTCTATCTACCATTGTGTCTACCACATAGGCCAAAAATGCCCCATATCCTTTCCTCATCATCTTTTCTGCTGTCAAAGTCGAAACAATTCTAGGCGGGCTTGCTTTTCTATCCCCCAAAGGCACCACTCTTCTACCATTGTCCAATTCAAACTCCACTGTCTTTTATTTACAATCCAAATGGGCATTGTACTTCTCTAATGTGTCCATACCCAAAATTACATCCAAACCTCCCATTTTCAATGACATTAAGTCCACCACTAAGTGTTCCCCACCAATACATATCTCACACTCTTTATACACTTGACTAATCACAATATACTGGCCGACTGGAGTACTCACCATTATAGGAGTATCCAATGGGCTTAGATTTCTACTACACACAGTTCTACTTGATGACACAAATAAATGGGTAGAACCCGGATCAATCAAAACAACAATATCATCATCAAATAATTGAATCATATCAGTCACAACTTTCGGAGATGTCTCCGTGTCCTCCCGTGTCATTGCAAACACCCTAGCTAGTGCTTGCCCCCTTGATCTCCCTGGAAGACGCACTCTCTTAGCTGTATCAGAACTGCCCACTTAAATTATAGTCTTGTGTCTCACAGTCTCAGTTCTCTTCAAACCTTGCATCTGAGTTTTTCTTATCTTGCATGCTGAGGGCACTCTCTAGCCATGTGCTCTTTTTCTCCACAGTTGAAACAAACTCCTGTCAGTTGGTAGCACTCCCTTTTATGAAGCTTTCCACAGTGATCACATTTGGGGATCGGCGACGTATTTCCCTCTCCCCTTTTGCTGCCTTCAACCACAGAGGCCTGTTGAGAAACGGTTCTCATCTATCTCGATCTACTTGCACTATTGCTCCTCTCTTTAGATTGTCTAAGGAAGGTCCTGACACTCCTCTCAGATATAGGAATACCACCTCCCCTCTTGAACTGTTCTCTCCCCTTTCTCTTTTTGTTCACAACACTCTTTATGTTCTCTATATTTTCAACCCTCAGTGTCGCTTCAACTAGCTGTTGGAAGTCATAGAAGTTCTACACCACCACCTTCTCTCTGATAACTAGGTGAACCCCGATTCAAACCTACGACATTTAGCTGCCTCAGTCATAATCATCTCAACTGCATATCGAGATAATTGTGTAAACCGTCGCTTATACTCGCTCACCGTTATCTCCCTCTGGGTGAGACTCAGAAATTCTCTCTGCTTCTGCTGAATATAAACCTCAAACAGATACTTCTTTTTGTACACTACTAAAAAATCTTTCCATGCGAGCACTGACAGTCTCATCTGACTCTTCGACACACTCTCCCACTAATGCAGAGCATCTCCCTGAAGTAAGCTAGAAACATACACAACCTTCTCACCATCCTCACATTCCATCTGATCTAGTATCCTCTCAGTTTTTCTCAACTAAGTCTCGGCTTCTTTTGGATTCGTTTCTCCATAAAAGTCTATTGCCTCATACTTCCTTAACTTATCAAACTATTTCCCCTTCTTAGTTGGAGTCGGAACAGAAGTCTGTGGCATCTGACTCATCAGTACTCTCCTCTCTTGGCGGAGAGTCAGGTGCAACCTATCCTTGCAGAATTTTTCGTGTTCTTCTACGAGGTGACATCTTACTCCTTCAATTGAAACACTAACGATTAACTACATTTCAATCTTATTTCCTATATGTATGCATGATATGCATTTCACTTAATGCAATAAATCAATTCATAATGCAGCAAGTAATCACATAGCATACAATTCATACTATTATGCATTCTAAGCCTAGGAAAAACCTAAACTTTGATACCACAAGATGTTGGACCCTGTTTTCAAAGCCCAAAGATCGATTCGGATAACAAAAGATATTTAACCCGAGTCTCGAGACAAATTTTGAGAAGATCATTCAGGACAGTCGCGAGAGGGTGGTCTGAGAGAAAAGTGGAAAGTATTGCATTTATAATAAAATCTTAGCGTGGAAGCAAAGGAGAGTTTGCCGCAACGAGCTATAGGTTCGCCGCAGCGAACCCATGGAATTATCTCCATGGATCCTTTGGGAAAATTTCGCCGTGGCGTAAGTCATTCTTCGCCGCGGCGAATACGCCTTTAGAAAAGTTCGCCACGGCAAAAACCTTAGAAACTGAAACCTACAAACAATTTAAACAAACACATACATTCAAATCTAACCATCCAACTCACCCACAAGACATACATAATCATACACAAATGGAATTTCAATTCTTCATTTCCTTACTAATTCAAAGAGTTTGAGAAAATACATATCATCATGCACATCAAAACTTAAAACAAAATACATAAGGATGCTCAATGTTGATATGTTTATAAAACTAACCAAAATCACTAACTTAGTACAAAAGTCTCTAAATTTCTTAGAGTTTCTGATACCTTGCAAGGATCAACGATCTTCTCGTTCTACACCTGAGGAGTTGAAGGTAATGGGGTGAGTTGCGAAGCTCAGTGGTTTATACATTTATAGCCATTAACAACGAGCCACACATTCAAGCATGTATACATATATATGTCACAATTCAATACTCCACAATGTAAACTCACAACTCATAGTTACCAAGATGTCATCACAAAGAACATGTCATGTAATTTATTCATCACCACATAACACTCCATTATATATCATGCTTAACAAATCAATGATGAATGCACAATAAATGAATCGAGAGTTTTGTGGAACAAAATGAATAAACTGAAGTTTATACCGTGAACAAAATGAGTCTGATTTTTTCAGGATTTAGTGGCCTCAAGCAGACAGTTAGGAGAAGGCTATATGTCGATGTGCACGTGATTAACAAAACGTTCCTCTCTTGCCCAAACACAATCAAATTTCAATGCTTAACTCATTTCACACACATTTATACTTTTTATGCTCATCTTGCTTTTACTTTGTTTACTTATACAAGGTTCCATGACATATTTCAAAACATAACATGATCACAATCACAATGTATTTTCACAATTTTCATAATTAAAATCAAGCAATTTAACACACAACATACAAGCAAGCAAGACAATTTGCCCATATTACACAACAACTATAAATATATTACCCATCTAATTTCGCTTGACAATTCAAGTTTAATGTTGTCTTTCCTCTTGCTCTTGGATCGGGCTTGCTTGGTTTCCTATAACAAACCTAGATCTCATTCAAAGAACATTCAAAATAAATTCATAAAGTTTAAATAATCAAAATTGTTAAAATTGAATTATAACCCTTTCAACTATACTTTGGGTCAATTTTCCATGATCATTTTGATCAGGTAAACAAAGAAATTTGATTACACTTCTATAAAAATGTTCTTCATTGTCTTAAATTCCAATGACACCAAAATCATTCAATTTGGTTTAGTAATACAAAAGTTATACTCTAAATATTTTCGAACTGCTCTTAAACTGAGACAATATTCTATGCTCAATTTTCTTCCAAATATTGATATCCTTAGAGACTGAATTTAAACTTAATTTCTTACTACAAAAATTGAAATAAAAAATCACTCCATTTGGATAACTACAACAAGATTTATACTTAAAATACCAAAGCATGTTTGGTGTTGGAAAGTTCGTATGAAATCTTACAAGTTCACCGTGGCGAACCCTTGAGTTAGCCGTGACGAACTTCACCTCTCAAAGTTAGCCGCGACAAACTAAGAAATGTTTGCCACGAAAAAATTTAATAGAGACATATGTAGAACGTTTCATTTTCCAGATTTTTCTTACCACCTTTCACATATAATCCATCTTAAACCTAAACCATCCCTTCTACTTCATTTCCAACTCCATTTCAACCCAAAATCATTCACAAATACATCATAATCTATCTTTGATCATTAACCCTAAAAGATTAAAACATTTTCATACACCATTCATCAACCACTTCCTACACACATTCAACTTCATTTCACTTCTAACTATCATTAAATGTGGTTCATCTAACAATCAAGAAGGGTTAATGCTTATACTTACTTGTTTTAGCCTCAAAGTCTTCAAGATCTCCAAAAGCCCTAGCTTTCTTCTTTCTTTTCTTCTTCTTTTCTATTCTTTTCTCTCTTCCACGACACTTCCCTTCTTTTCTTCTAATCCAAGACTACATTTTAGTCTAATCTTCCAATTTTTCCCTTCATGTATCTACTCTTTCCAAAAATAACCCTCCTCCATTTAATCCAAAGTCTACTTACCTAAGGCTATTAATCTAATACCTTAATCAAACACTAATTTAATTCTAACACTTCATTCAATTTTCTAATTTCTACTTAGGCTCACTACATCATTGGACTCAATTAGGAAAAATAATACAACTTAAACAAACAATTCATAATTAAATAATTAAACAAATAATAAAAAATTCGGGGTCCAACAAGTAGAAGATGAATTTCTAGTATTATACATGTTTTAAAACTTGTAGAAAAATGTTAGTAAGAAAACAACCTCTCCCGGACGTGTTTGCTCTCCTAATCACTAATAACTCACCTTCTAATATTCTTACTCTATGAGATCTTTGCGGACTAAACTTTTCCTTCAAGAAGAAAAAGTTCAAATCTATTCCCCTTCAATTACCACTCCCAAAAAGCAATTTGATGTAAGGAAAATAAAGAAAATGAAACTAAAAGGCCAGAGAATATGACACTTATAAGCTAGAATTTTAGAGGCTTTAGGAACCATAGATTTACCTTAGCAAATCAAAATAAAACATCCAAGAATTAAGATTTTCTAAGTTCTTGCAATGTGTTTAAATGTAAATAGTCGATTTCGTATAAAACAAAATTAGAACCTTAGTTTTCTTTAATTTTTAGGCCCCGGATTCTTATTTTTAAATACTAGGAATTGCAATCTTGAGCTCCAAGCTTGCTATTCAGTTAGGACCATAACTAAAAAGATGAATTAGAAATCCAAAAACAAATTTGGAGCTAGTTCGTTGTAACTCCCTAACCACCTAAGTTCGACTTTTCTAATCCTTGTAGCTTTAGGAATCGATAACATATAGATAACTAATCAAGAAGACTCCAACCGAATTTGGTTTTCTTTTTATCCTTATCTCTTCTTTTTCTTGACATTTTCTTTTCTTTTCTTTCACTTATCTTTTATTTTCTTTCTTTAACAAGAAACTCAAGAAAATAGAAACAAGAAACAAGATTCAAAGTGAGAATTGCAAGATTTAATTGGATTACTTAGCCAAATTCAAATATTTAACAAGACCTTAAAAGATAATGTCAAACCAAATTCGTGAAGTACACACAGATTGGAATTAACCAACATAAAAATGATTAAGATTGGTTCTATCCAACACAAAAATTCAAAGAAATAGAAAAAAATGGACAAGGAAAATGTACTAAAACAAATTTAAGAGACGATCAAGACTTTAAGAAAATAGATTCAAGATTCTAAGAAAAGAATCAAGAAGATCCAAAAAATTAAAGAACACAATGAACATAGCTGGAACAAAAGGGGAAAAAAAGCTAAGATAAATCTTGAAAGTAGAAGAAGGCTCTAATACCAAAAACTAATATGCTCTTTGTAACATCCTGTTACTGATAGCAAGGGTATTTTGGTATATTGGGACAGATTGGTAGGTTTCATTGCATTCACTGATTGAGCATGTCA
>JANJEY010009390.1:0-10497 GCA_024703695.1 Erythroxylum cataractarum
TGAGGACTGGACGTAGCCCACGGTTTGGGGTGAACCAGGATAAATCATTGTGTCAACTACTCTTACTCTATCTCTCTTTTAGATTCAAGTTTTATCATTACTTAGTTCGTAAACAAAGTTTTTCAAAGTTTTGATTAATTAGAATCTATCGGAAGTTCTGTAAAAGAATCTTATTTCTAACAAACATTTCAGGAAGAAATCATCAAAAAGGGGAATACACAATTCAACCCCCCTTCTTGTGCATTTTTATATCGTTTTATAAACATTGTATTAACGTGTGATTCACTTCATATTTGACTTGTGATAGAGGCGCATTTGGAACATCAACCCACTGACATTTCTGAGACTTCCAGGCTTTAGCGCGGAAGCTATTGTGAGTGACCTAGACGGTTCCTCTATTATTAGATGTTATAATTCTGTGTTTATACTTCTGTGGAGAATAATGGTGGGAATTGTGATCTTATTATGGATTTCGGACAGAAGGTCCGATGTATCGGGAGATTATGATATAAAAGTGCAAATTGTCTGAGCATTTAGAACCTCCGTGTTTGAAATGTGAATACATGTGATTGAAATTTTAATGTGATCGTGAACTATTTGTTTGAATGCGATAATTTAGGATTGATTGTGATAGTGACATTGCTTTATTGCGACATATGCATTCCATGCATAAATGCATGATCAATTAATGACAGTTGTGACCGGAGCAGCCACAGAGAGCTTAAAGCTCAACGAAATTGGGCCTCAAGCCTACAGTGATTTAGAGCCTCAAGCTCAACGATTAATGCGCCTAGATTGGGACAGTTTTAGGAGCTCGGTCACAATAACGTAACAATTGGAAAAATGTCACATATGCATTCCATATGCATCTGATTGAATCTTATTGCTTGAGTGAAGGGCATAATGCCTTATATTTGTGTGGTACTCCTGAATGGGAAATTATGATATAACTGTGATGTGTTTGATATGGGTCGGACTACGATCCGAGAATATGTGAAAGTGATTAGATCTTGATGGTCTCCTTTTATTGTTTGTTTTGTTTTATTTTATTTTTGTATTAATTGACTACTGAATGGATAAATGAATGCGTCTCGATTGTTAATTCAGGATAGAACGTCCGATGATTGTGATGATTGATGAGATATTGGAGTGCTGCTTGTATGTGAATGAGAAGAACTAAGCGTACTTAATGGGACTTTTAAATGTGTTCTGAATGTGCATTTGCATGTAAGTGGAAATGTGTTTCTCAATTTAATGTTGAATGCCGGACTAAGATCCGACGACATGGGAATGATATTGAATGGGAACATGAAAATAAGATGATGCATTCCATTTCATGAATGCATGGAACATAATAGGAGTTGTGACCAGAGTAGCCACCGATCAGAGCTTTAAGCTCAACGAGTGAAAATGAGCTTCGAGCTCATAAGTGATTCAAAGCCTTAGGTTCAACGTTTAATGAGCCCTGTATCCTTCAAATGTATAAGGGACAGTTATTAATGAGCCATACATAGGACAGTTTAGGTACTCGGTCACAATAAAATAACAAAATAAAAAGTGAGTCTCATGTGCATTGCATATGCATAATATGAGTGATTAAGTGTATCGAATGTGAATGTGAAATGTGAAACAAAGTGCGATGTGTGAATTAAGTGTTATGTGACTGAGTGAGCCATCGATGATGGTCACTCACTGAGTTCGTAAAACTCACCCAAAATTTATAATTATTTTTCAGGATTTGAAGAATACCCCGTTAGGTAAACGGGAGTATAATTACTACATACAAGGGAAAGCTAGAAGTCGGGATCAGTTCGGGTCTGCATTGTGTCTTGTTCTGTTCGTACTAAATTGAATTTTCCGCAAATTATTGTATTTGGTGTATTTGAGTATATTTGTTGTTATGTATAACTTTCCGCTTGGAATAAGGTTTTGCAAAATAGATTGATCCAAGTGTAATATGTTTTGTCTTTTTTGGAATGGGCTAATCGAAATTCTGGTATTTGAAAACAAAAATTTGGCAACTCTTGTAAATGAAAATATTTCTGAATAAAAGTGGGCCCAAATTTGTGATTCCTGATTTTCGCGTATGCTTAAAAAAATTTATACTAAGTTTTTGACTAAGTGATGTAGCACGCCACCTTTGTGGGGCACGGACTAGGATATCACCATCGATGTCGAGTTCGGGTCATGCGGGAGTGAAGTGTTACAATATTAGTATAAGTTGTGAATGGGAAAAATCTAAACTGAAGTTTCTAGATCTTGATGCTAATGCTAATCTGGAGCGTATTGTGAGTAAACCTAGATGATCTCGTTTTATTATTTGTTTTGTTTGAATTTGGTATTAATTGACTATTGAATGAGATGAAATAAGTGTGCATAATATAATTGTTAAATGCCAGACCACGGTCTGATGACAAGTGTGTTTTTGAATGTACATTTGCATATGAATGAAGGGGTGATTCTTAACCTTAATGTTGAATGCTTATTAAGGTCCGATGATATGTGAATGTGAGTAAATGGGAATATGAAAATGTGATTGAGGCATTCCTTTTCATGAATGTCTGAAATATAATGACAATTGTGACCCGAGTAGCCACCGATCAGAGCTTAAAGCTCAACGAGTGAAAAAGAGTCTTGAGCTCAAAAGTGATTCAGAGCCTCAGGCTCAATGTTTAATGAGTCTTATATGAGACAGTTATCAATGAACCCTTTATGAGACAGTTATCAATGAGCCCTATATGGGATATTTATCAATGAACCCTATATGAGACAGTTTAGGCACTCGGTCATAACAAAATAACAAATGAAATGTGAGTTTCATGTGCACTGCATATGCATAATATGAATGATTAAATATTGAATGTGAAATGTGAAATGATGTGAATGTGGATTATGTGTTATGTGATTGGGTGAGCCATCGATGATGATCACTCATTGAGTGGGCAAAACTCATCCAAAATTTACAAATATTTTTCAGAATCAAAAGAATATCCTGTTAGGTCAACGGAAGTATACATACAGCATTCAAGTGAAGGATAGAGGTCGGGATCAGTTCGCGTCTGTATTCTTATTTCTTGTATTTATATCAGATTGTGTTTTCAGTAATGATTGTATCATGAGTATGTAAATAATTTTATTATGTACCAACTTTCCAAATTGGAAATGTTAGTAAATGATTTTGAAGTATAATGATATCATGTTTATAAGTATTTTACCTTTGTAATGGGCCTAAGTGGAAAGTGAATTTTCGATGATTTGTGTAATGGCTGTAATATTATAAATGGAAATGTTATGAAATAAAACAGGCACGGTTTAAAAGTTTTAACCGATTGAGTGTTCTAGTATGTCACTCTCGCAGGGCACGGACTCGAATATCTCTCAAGATATAGGACACGCGTCTTGCAGGAGTGGGGTGCTACATTGGTTAGTATCAGAGCCCAAAAGTACTATCTTACATGGACATTTTTAAATACAATACATGCATTTTGTCATGTCATAACATATGGTAGCGAATAATCCCTAGTCTGAGTCACAAGAGTATAAGTCGCACTTATGAGCATAAGGTTAGAGTTTGAGTTGTTAGAAGCACTGAGAAGAATGATATTCTGTCAAAATATGAGAAAATGGAAGTTGTGGATATCTAGAAATGAGAAATAGTATATAATTGAATATGACAGACAAAGATTTAACACAATTGTATTGGTGGATGTATTATTGAATATGACACCAAGATTGTACTGTGATGATATATCCTTGAATATGATATAAATGTGAATGTATTGTCATAAATCATTTGAGAAAAATAGGGATATGGGTATAAATGAGGAGATTAAAATATATAAGCAGATGGTAATGAAACATAAATTTGTTATGATCGTAAGAGGATGAATTTGGAACCGAAATGATTATGTGCTTATCATGACAAGAGTTTATAATTCAGTATAAGAAGATATTAGGGGAATTAAAGACCAGAATTTCATAATAATTATGCATCAGTAATTCTGAATTGATTGAGGATACATATATGGGAAAAGAAATAGACAAAAATTGACTTTACAATAGATAAATGTTGTGTAGTAAAGAGAAAGTTAGAAATGCATATAAGATAGGGTTTTGTGTAAGAATGAAAAAGTGGTAAGCAAAAGCGCCCAAAGTTAAGTTAGTTTATTATCATGAGTACATATTTGATAATGGGATTATCATAACAAGTGAGAATAGTGGGCACATATGCATTATATGTGTAGGATAATATAGGAAGCAATCTAAGACTTATTGAGTATTGTTAGTCATAGTTCTCATAGTTTAAAGTCTAAGACGGATTAGAGTAATACATAAAAGTGCTAATAGTGATCAATAGGTGATAGATTGAGGTTATTAATGATGTTACTATGGGTTATGAATTTTGTGAAAAAGAAGAAGGGCATGATCGTGGCATAGTCCCCATGATCGAGGACAGATACAAAAGAAAAATTGTTGTCTTGAATAAAATGAGATTAAGGTATCCTGAATATAAGTTAATAATTGGCGAATTGTCTTAAAAGACATCTCTGGAAAAGATGGAATGATCTTGATGATATATACTAAAGTATAAGAGTAAATGAATTGCTTGATGCTTTACTAAGCCTTATCAAAAAGGATATTGTTATCATATAAGTTATGACAAAAACTAATCTCCTATAGATTACTAAGAATGTCTGATCAACAATGATGATAACAGTGGATTGATAAAGGTTACATGAACAATATAGATGATTGTAGTAAGAAATCTTCTTTTGAAGAAGAAGAATTTTATCGAATTAGGTTAAGCAGATTAGATAGTTTACTTTAAGAATGATCAATGAAGAAATAAATCAGAAATGAATCAGTAATGAATAAAAAATGAATATAAGAGGTAGAATATGCTACTGAGAGTATACACCTTTTGTTTGATGTGAAGTATTCAACTATATGATTGGATTACTGACTTGAAGGAGACATTATTGCTAATGTGAAGAGGATTTCATTCCACATTATATTCTATATAAATATGTTCGGGAGATACAAATTATATATGATGAATGTGTTACCAATACAGGAAATTAATTTTGCAATCAAATTGAAATGTGTGGAGAAATTAGAACGAATGAGCAAGCGTTAGAATAAATTCATAGGAAAATCAGAGAAAATCAAGTGAATTGAGAAAATCATTCGAGAAAAGAAGTCAATTGGGAAGCCGAAAATAACATGAGATAATACTACTTCATTAATGAATTAGATTCTTAAACAATTACGAAAACAAATCATGGGCACAAGGAGTTTTGGGTTATATCTGTTGGAGTAAACAATGCCCCTATGGTATTATGGTATTGAAAATTAAAGTGATCCAAGTAAAACTGGATCCATTAGTGACTATGATTATAAATGATATATCGAGTGTATGCGAAAAGAAAAGAGCATAATTATGGAACATGAAGATAAATCTTACATTTCATGAAGGTAAAAATAATTATAGGTCGAGTTTAATAAGAGTGAATCTTAGCTTGATCAAATAAAATGTTGGATCTTAGAGTATCTGAACATGGCGTATTGAGAGGCCCAAGGTAAGAAAATACAAAGAATACATAAGAGATTTGGAGTTCTTTAGAATTAGCTGTACGTTGGATACTACCAAAGATTGTAAAGGAGTTTTTATTGATCTTATTTTGTGATTAAAATGTTTAAGAAAAAATGTGTAAACCCTATTAGTGATGAATGTAAAAATAATTTTGAGGAATTATAATACCAATGATAATAATATTATTTGGAATTTGAGATTATGTAGTATACAATGATGTTTCACATCAAGGAATAGGATGAAATCTAATGCAACATAATAAAGTGATTTCATATGCATTGAGACAATTAAAGTCTAATGAGCTGCTTATTCGATACAAGATTTAGAGCTTGCTATTATAGTGATTAGTTTGAAAGTTTAGAGACATTATACGTATAGTGAAACATTTTGGATCTATATATAAATATACAAACCATTAAAGTTTGAGGTAAGTATGAAGTTTGAAAGAACCAAATATAAGGTTGAGACCATGATCAGAGTTACCGAAAGATTTTGATTTAGTAAATGAGTATTTTCCCATAAAGCTAGTATTGTAAATTGATGGATTGAATAGAAAATTCAATAATGGTGTAACACCAATTCAGGTATTGAGGTTACAAAGCCAAGTGCAATGAAAAGCATAGAATGTTGAGCTGAATTTTGGGCAAATCAAAGTACTCTTAGCTATTGAATTTAAGATCGGTCTCACATGAAAAGATTAGCAAAGCTTGAATTAAGAATTTGAAAATTGTGGATCTTATTGAGGAGTCAAAAATGAATCCAAATTTGTTTTTGAATTAGAAAATGCTATTTGGTGATTGAATAAAAAAGGATGTGTACCTGATAAAGATGATTGAACGAAGAGATTATTAGAGAAATAACAAGTAACAACCTAAGCTAGACATCCTAGTAGAAATATGCTAAAATAGTATTTAACTGCTAAGGATATAGAATCAAGTGATTGAATGTTTGTACTGCCAACAGTCTTAACTGTTAGGGATATGTTTAAAGCTTATATTTTGGAGTTCATAGGATCATGAGATTAATGTACGGTTTTAGTTGAATTTAAGCATATCAATCACTATCATAGTGATATCGTTAGGATACAATATGAGGTGTTATTCGACTAAAAGAGGTGTTCATCCTTACATTGAGATGAAGAGGACCTAAAAATGGTTAAAGGCCAAAATTGATTTGAGACACTGTTAATATGTGAAATGAATTTGTAATAGGAGTTAAGTGGTTCAAGAAAGATGAATGAGTTAAGTGGATCAATATCGAGGTTATGGAATATCGTGAGATAGGCATAAGAGTTTAGTGTATTGACACTAAAGGGATGTAAAATAGTAAGCAAAAGACGAAATACTTCTAAGAGTATCACCTTGCCAAGGTGTGCTTAGATAGAGATAAGGTGTGCTCAAATAAGGAAAAAGGATAAACTAAGCCCGATATGAATTGATCTATAAGAATTATTATGAGTTAGTGTTACTAATAAAAGGACGTCTTAGATTCATAACATGTGATATGTGAATATGCTGAGAAATAATGATATGATCTAACGAAGATGTATTGTTGGTTTGCAAAGTGAAAATTTTTGAGTAATCTAATAGGAAATAATTAAGATAGTGAGTGACAAAATAAGTGATTGAAAGACCTATTGAGTCTTTCGACAGTGGTCATTTGGAAGAAAGTATTTGGGTGATGAGGTTATATAGGAAACAGAGGAGCATATGAGGGAATATTACCCCTACCTTATTGGTCAATCAAATATTAATTTCGGGGACGAAATTTATTTTAAAGAGGAGAGAGTTGTAACATCTTGTTACCTATCTTAAAGCTTAAATTGTAAATGTGAGAGATTACGGAGAAATTAGGAAACACTTTTCATGTTAATGCATTCCATGATATGCATGTATATGTGAATAGTAAATTTTTGCACACATTGAAATGACTATACATGCATTCATTGACATTTCTAAGTATAACTGTTTGTAAATGTGATTTTATTGAAAATTGTAGTTTGATTGTATTGAAAATTTGATTTGGAGATTAGAATTCTTGATTTAGGGTTTTTTGAGTTTTTAGGAAAATTTTCTAAAAAGAATTGGGATAATTCCTGGACTAAAAAGAATACCAATTGAAAAAATAAATGATAAATGGTATTAGAATTTACTGTCAAATGGCAAAGTAAATTTTGACAAATGACTATGAGATTTATTGACAAGTGTTATTGAAAATTGGGAGACAATTAAATTGGAAATTGAAGACAAAATGGACTAGCAGAATAAAAGTCCGAAAAAAGCGACCTTGAGAGAGTGACTAGTGGCAAGTGTCAAGTGTCACTTGCCACTTCACTTATTCAGGCCACGAAATTCTTAAGTGAAAGACCCATATTTATGATCTTTCTCTTGTCTTTTATGAGACATGCTCCATTTCTCTATCTTCTTCTTCTTTTCTTCATCTTCTTCATGTGTCCTCTTCCTCACTCACGACACCTTACTCTCACCCTCATCTTGTTGATATTTGTTCAACTATTTTACCTTGCTTCTTCAAGAATTATGGTCTCCTTCTTTTTGCTAAAAGACCTAACCTTTTCGACCTTTGGAAGATGATGATCGTGTGTATGTTGGAGGAGCTAGGGTTCACGGTGATTTGAAGAATTTTGAAGCTAAATCAAGTAAGTTATGCCTTAAATGTCGTGGGTATGGTTAAATGAAGCTAGAATGATGAGTGCAAAAAATTGTTTCTGAATGGGTAAACATATAGGTTCTGTTTTTGGTTAATGGTCAAATATATATTATGAATTATTTGTGGATAATATTGAGTAGAAATAGAGTTAAGAATGGGGAGTAAATGAAGTAGAAAACGTGATATTAGTATAAGTTGTGAATGGGAAAAATCTGAATTGAAGTTGCTGATTAATTGGGTTTGAGTCTGTGTATTTTCGTTGCGGCGAACTTTTTCTATACTGAATATGTTTCACTATTTTGAGCATATCTTCTTCTGTAGTTATCCAAATGGACTGATTTTTGATTTGGCGTAAAATAGAGATATATGCCCACAAATAATATGAAGAAATCAAATTCTGAATCGGACTCTAAGAGTTTCAATTTCTTGGTGAAAGTTGAGTATAGGGTGTTGTCTCTGAATAAAAGTAGTCATAAAATATTTCAATTATAACTTTCATATTACTGAGTCAAATAGAGTAATTTTAGTGTCAATAGAAACATAAGACATAGAGGAACACATTTATAAAAAAGAGTATGAAGAAATTTTATCAGTTTTGCTTTCTGATTGAACGTGAATAGTAGACTGAAAGTGTGTCATGGAAAAATATGAAGTAATATAATGAGAAATGAAATATGATTTTAATGGTTTTATGAGATGTAAGCCAAAATATAAATTATATTTAGATGAGTTTTGATATGAGAATGACTTAGTGATGAAATTGATGGATAAATACTCAGGATTGTCATGAGCATGTATTGTACATACATTATATACACACTTGTGCATATAAGAATGCTTATAATTGGGCAATTATTAATGTGTGTACATCGTGTGCATTGCATAATTTTGATGTGCAGGATAAACTTTTGCATTCAAATGTTTCCAGATCTTGAAGCTAATGCTAATATGAAGCGTACTGTGAGTAGACCTAGATGGTTTCATTTTATTGTTTGTTTTGTTTGAATTTGGTTTTAATTGACTATTGAATGAGATAAAAATTGAGAAGCATCAAATTTGAGCTTATTAAAAAGCTGCATTTTGACTGCTAAAAAAGTTATATCTATTAAAAAAAGCATTTATCATTTTATAGACAAATAGTCATTTTTTAAAAAAAAGGCTTTTGAGGTGAAAAAAAAAACTCATTTACCTTCCAAAAGCTCAATCAAACATGCATAAACTCACGACCACTTGATCATAAAGCCTCTGATACTATGTTAAGTGGTCGTTTTATCATAATTGAGTGAAGTCAACTTAATTAATTTTATATATTCACTAATAATTTGAGATTTTAAAAATAAAAAATTCAAACCGGACTTAAAACTCGGTCAACTTAATCGTGCCTGGCCAGGCTTTGCGATCCCTAAATCTTTACCAAGTTTGATAATCTAATAGTAAATTCATTACTTTTGCAAATAGCTTTATAATGTTTTCTCTTTTTAAAGAAAAATCCAAGTCTCGAAAGGGACAATAACTAATAAGACAAAGCACGATTGGACACTTTTCTCCAAGATTCCATCCACAAAGGATAAGGCACGAGCACGCCACACGCCCCGACACGCTGGTCTATTTTCAACCGTCCACCGGGATCCAATCCAACGGTCCAAAATAAACCCGTTCCACTTTGGAACTCCTGGTGGTCTATAAACACCCTCAGCCACTACCGAGTCCTCTCACACATACCTGAAGCCAAAAACTTATTTGTAGCTTCAAAGCAGCACTTTTGATCTCTCTGTTCTTCAATCTCTGATCCAAAATGTTGGCAAAACCTTTCTCGGTCTCTTCTCCGCCAGTTTCCAGGCGATGGGGTGTTGTTCCTTGCTCCCATGGTGGTCGTTTGTCGACTCTGTCGGCGGCGACTTCGTTGCCTGTAAAGAGAAGATTTGGCGGTCTTGTGGTCTCTGCCGCCGGAGAAAATACTTCTGCGCTTACAGGTGTGATATTTCATCCCTTTGAAGAGATAAAGAAGGAGGCTCTAGCCGTTCCTTTCGCACCCAACGTTTCTCTCGCTCGTCAATTCTATGCTGACGACTGTGAGGCGGCCATTAACGAGCATATCAAGTCTGTATCTTGTTTTTATGAGTTTCATGCCTAGATCTTTGGATTTTTTGGTGGGTTTTAAAGTTTTTTTAATCATTGTTTTGTCTGGAACAGTGTGGAGTACAATGTTTCGTATGTGTACCATGCCATGTTTGCTT
>JANJEY010009489.1:0-10489 GCA_024703695.1 Erythroxylum cataractarum
CAACATCACGAGGAAGAGAGGGCTTCTAGAATGTGCGCAGCTGGTTATGGTTGATGGGCCTGGTGGGTGAGGCAGTGTTGTGGGCTTGATCAGCTATTAGGCCCCCGCAAGATGAAGGTACCCTCAAGGACATTCATCTTGGCCCGAAAGAGCTCTAGGGTTCGTCTGGGAAGCGGCTTGGTGAGAACGTCGACGATCTGATTGTGTGTGGAGATATGAGTGACTCGCAGTCGCCGTTGCTGAACAAGTTCACGGACAAAGTGGTAGTCCAGCGCGATGTGTTTCATGCGTGAGTGAAACACCGGGTTGGAGCAGACATAGGTGGCGCCGAGATTGTCATAGAAGAGCTGCGGAGGAGAGGGCACTGGAACAGCCAACTCTTTGAGAAGATTAAGGAGCCAGAGGACCTCAGAAGCAGTATTAGCAACCGATCGGTACTCAGCCTCTGTGGAAGACCTGGCGACAGAGCGTTGGCGTTTGGATTGCCAGGAAATGGAATTGTCACCCAAGTAAATGACATGGGTCGAAGTGGAGGTCTGATCATCGGCATTACCCGCCCAGTCAGCATCACTGAAGGCACATAGGGACAGGGACGAAGAACGACAGAGGAGCAGGCCATGAGTGACAGTGTGTTTGAGATACCGCAAAGTGCGTTTTAAATGCCGAAGGTGACCTTCGGTAGGTTTATGCATAAATTGGGATAGTTTGCTAACCGCGAACGCAATGTCTAGACGAGTGATGGTTAAGTACTGCAGAGCACCCAAAATTTGTTTGAACAGAGTGGAGTCACAAGGAGCCGTTCCATCATCGAGACGGAGGGCGGCAGTGGTGCCCAGCGGAGTGAAAGATGGTTTTGCACCGGTCATGTCAAAACGAGTGAGGAGATCATGGACGTACTGATGTTGGCATAGAAAAAGACCCTCAAGAGTTGGTATGAATTCAATGCCAAGAAAGAGGTCGGGAGTGCCCAGGTTTTTCAGAGAGAAGCGATGAGACAAGTCATCAATAATCTTGTTAACAGCAAGGGGAGAGTTGCCAGTGAGGAGGAGATCGTCCACATAGACTAGAAAGTAGATAGTAATGTCGTCGCGCCGGAAGATGAAAAGGGAGGAGTCGGACTTGCTCATAGTGAAGCCAAGGGTCAGCACGTAGGATTGCAGTTCAAGGTACCAAGCCCGTGGGGCTTGACGAAGGCCATAAATAGCCTTATGCAGTTTGCAGACATGCGATGGAAATTGGGGATGAACAAACCCCGGAGGCTGCTTCATGTACACAGTTTCTGTCAGAGTCCCCTGGAGGAATGCGTTGTTGACATCAAGGTGATGTAATGCCCAACGATTAGCTAGGGCAATAGTGAGAACAGTCTTGAGTGTCGGATGTTTGATGACCGACGCAAATGTCTCATGAAAATCAATGCCAGGGTTTTGATGAAAACCCTTAGCCACCAACCGTGCTTTGTACCTGGAAACAGAACCATTGGGATTACATTTAGTACGAAAAATCCATTTGCAACCTACCATATTTGGCGCAACAGAGGCAGGGACTAAGGACCAAGTGTGATTATCCATAAGAGCATTGAATTCGTCAATCGCTGCTTGTCGCCAGTGTTGATGTTTGTTTGCCTCAGAGATGCAGGATGGTTCAAACAGATCAGGAAGGGGGTGTTTAGTGGTCGTGTAAATCTTAGGTTTGTGGATGTTGTTTTTAGAGCGGGTAAGCATCGGATGCGTATTTGTGGTAGGAGCTGGTGGAGGAGGGGACTGTGTTGATGGTAGTGCAGGGTCAGAATCATCGGAAGGGGCAGCCTCTGGAGGGGGTGCCGCTGTGACCATCGGAGGAGGAGGAGAAGAAGAGGTAACTAGATGCTGGGAAGAGGAGGTGTCTGAATGGAGAGCAGGGGTTGAAAGTGGAGTAGTAGGGTTAGTGGTAAGACGAATGAATGTGGGTGTAAGAGCAGAGTGGGGAACGGTAGGATCAGGTGACTCGGTTTGTATGGGTTGTGGAGACAGGGACCGATAGGGAAATTTATCCTCGACAAAGGTAACATGGCGGGAGAAATAGACTCGGTTCGTGGACAGATCAAGATAGTAGTAGGCAAATTGAGACAGAGAGTAGCCGATAAAAATACAAGGGGTAGAGCGGCGATCAAGCTTGTGGGAGGCGTATGGTCTGAGCCAGGGAAAACAAAGACAACCGAATGAATGAAGATGATGGTAAGATGGGGCCTGATGGAAGAGTATCTCGAACGGAGATTTCATGCGCAGGGACTGGGACGGTAGACGATTAATTAGGTAAACAGTAGTTGTGATAGCAAAAGACCAGAGCTGGGGAGGAAGATGAGCATGGTAAAGAAGTGTGCGAGCTGTTTCGACAATATGTCGATGTTTGCGCTCAGATATCCCATTGAGTTCGGGAGTGTGAGGTGGGGTCGTGAAGTGAGAGATGCCATTGGAAGATAAGAAGGATTTAAGTTTTTGAAATTCACCACCATTGTCGGTATATAATGAAGTGATTTTGTGAGTAAAGTAATTCTCGACCATGGATTTAAATTGAATAAAAACATTGTAGACATCTGATTTTGCCTTTAGTGTGTAAAGCCAAGTAAAACGGGAAAAGTGATCGACAAAGATAACATAGTAACGACTCCTATCTAAAGCATCCACAAGAGCGGGCCCCCAGACATCACTGTAGATAATTTGTAGAGGTCTTGTGCTGGTGAGATGCGAGTTGGAGAAAGGAAGCTTGTGGCTCTTAGAACATTGACACGACACACAGGCCTGAGAAAGAGAAGCAGATGAGAGATGAAGTTTGGACAACAGATGACGCATAACTTGTGTGGATGGATGGCCAAAGACATGATGAAGGATATCTGAACTGGAAGAAATGCTGGCATGGAGAGCTATCGGTGGTGAGTGGGGAAGGGATAGTTCATAGAGGTCATTGCGGCACAATCCCTGAAGAAAAGGCTGTCGCGTCCGAAGATCCTTCACCTGAAATTTGTCAGAAAAGAATTCAACAGAAACGTTATTAGCGGCGCAGAATTTCTTAACCGAAAGTAAGTTTCTAGCAATATTAGGAACACAGAGGACATCATTGAGGTAGTAGGAGCGAGGTTGGGAAGAGGTAACAATATTACCAGTATGACTTATATGTTGAGATGAGCCATCCCCAATCTGGAGTTGCTCGCAGCCATCATAAGGAGAGCATAGAGTCATATTGCAAAAATCATTAGTGACATGATGGGAAGCGCCGGAGTCCAGCAGCCAGTTTGTGTCTGGAGACGGAGGGTCGGTAGTGACATGATGAGCCGATGCCATGGCACGTTTGAGTTTTTGACATGTTTTGACTGTGTGACCGGGGATGTCACAGAATTGACAGAGGGGCGTACCTGTAGAGTGTGGGCGTTGGTTCCATCGTCTAGGTTGCATTGGGTTACGGTTCTGCTGATACTGAGTAGGAGGTCGACTTTGTTGGTGCTGTGGTGGGTTACTGAAACGCAATCCAGACAGTGATCCTCGATGATCCTTGTTTGGTGGAGGGATGTGGTTGACGGCATTGACAGAGGGAATAACAGTGTTGTGTTGTCGTGCTAAATAAGCCTCATGATCCACCAACTTGTCATATAGATCCGCAAATGAGATTGGAGTGTCCCGGGTACGAAGTGTTGCACATAGTTCTCGATAGTCATGACCTAGTCCATTCATTGTGTGAATTATGAGGTCAGTGTCATCAACAGGGCTGTTGATGATAGCTAGTTCATCAGTGATTGCTTTGATTTGTTGCAGGTAATCACGCATCTGCATATCTCCTTTGGTGAAGTTAATGAGCCGCTCCTTAAGCGACATTACTCTGGTGCGAGAGGTGTTGGCGTAAGCTTTGGTGAGGAGGTCCCACGCATCCTTTGATGTTTTGACAGACCCAAGTATTTCGTGAAGTGTCTCATGAACAGAGGCCATAAGATGGGCAAGGATTAGTTTGTCTTGCCTGATCCATGTGATGTGTCCGGCTGCAGTTGGTGGTGGGCAGACTTTGGTTCCATCGACATAGCCAGTGAGGCCATAGCCGATTTGGATTGCTTCAACTTGGATACGCCAAGCTGGAAAATTGGTTCCTGTTAATCTTGGCATAACAGGTGAGGGTAGTATGATAACTACTTCTTCTCCATCTCCGATGTGTAGTGTTGTTGCGTTTGAGGCAGTGGACATTGTTGCAGCTACTGGTTGGATCGTAGACATTAAGTCGTATACGGCTCTGATACCATATAATGATAGCAGTAATTTTATGTATCTCACACTGTATCACTGTACAAAGGGGGGGGGGGTTATATACAAGAGAATGAATGATGATACAGTTGTAACAAATATCTATGGTTACAACAGAAATAACAACATCACGAGGAAGAGAGGGCTTCTAGAATGTGCGCAGCTGGTTATGGTTGATGGGCCTGGTGGGTGAGGCAGTGCTGTGGGCTTGATCAGCTGTTACATACTACTATTTTCGGTGAAGAAATATTAGTACAATCACTATTCTCATGCTTTTAACTGAAGGATAAATAAAAATTGCAATAATTAAAAAAATCATCATACAAAGAGGCGATGTGCCACTAAAATTAAATTATTGTCTCCTATATTAAGCTCCTGGAGATTAATATAGCTCATTGGCAACCCCTGTTGTCCTTGCATAGAACTCTCCCATTCGCAATAGTCAATATTCATCTCTCTTTCGTGGTAACTTTCTTTCACATCAATGCTATGATGGTAAATTGACTTCATATCTTCTTGAACAATAATTCATCCTCTCTTTGGCATTTAGCACCACATAATTGAACAATAATTAGTCATATCTTTGTTATTTAGCATAATCAATTGCTGTGGTGCCACAGTAATCACTTAAGTTGACTAACTTTTGCCTAGTTTGGTCACCTACAAATTGACTTAAGTTGTTTTCAATTTGGTTACCTACCAATTAACTTAAGTTGTTTTCAGCTATTTGATTTTTCAAACAGCTAATAAAATTATTTAGAGAGTAGCTCTTTTATTGGCTGATTGAAGATAAACAATCAAAAATAAAAATGCTCATATATAAGAGTATTTTCATCAAAGAGTCAAAGTTTTGACCATCAAAAGTCATTTATACTATTTAAATCCTATTACTAAGTCTTATATTATTTTGTTGTTTAAATTGTATCTTTCATTAAATTGTAATTAAGTACCACGTGCATCATATTTTTGTTAATTCTAATATATAACAATTTCTAGTAAGTAGGATTACCTAGTTGAGGTTCCTAGATACTTACATTTTAGGAACAATATTTGTTTTTATAATTATTTTATACAGATATAGGTTAAAAATAAAAAGTTGACCTTAAACAAAAATGAAAATAGAAAGAGTTGCATAAATTTATCATAGATGATGAAACAGTACGGGTGAATATGACTTCTCTAAAATCTAAATTCTTATAAGAATATTCAACGAAATATTAAGACATATAATATTCACACCCTTATAATTTTTTTAAAAGTCATATCCTTATAAGTCATTTTACATATAAATATATAATACTAAAAAGCTAATTTTACCTAATATCTCTAATAAATAGTTAATGTAATCCGCTGGTCAAATTAGCTGATAAAATCAGTTATCAGCTAACAATTAATGTAATCAACTGATTACCTAATTGGATCTTTGTAAATGATGGATAAAATTAAATTTATTAGGGATACTAACATCTGTCAATATTCTCTTACATGACCTTTTTATTTACTTCCAATATATTCATGACTTAATTCTTAACCAATAATTTATATTATCGATTGATATAATTTTTATCATATAAAAGCAATTTTTTATATTATATTTTTTAAGTAATTTTTTATATTATATTTTTTTAATAAATTTTTATGAAATATATATATTTCTCTTATTATTTTTTCTATATTTATAATTTTATTTAATATAATTTTTGTATTTATTTGTTTTATCTTTTATTTTGACTATATTCCTTTTTTAATACTTATTGTACTATATACTTGATTATTTATATTTACATATTCTTATTTATAAGTATTCATTTTCTTATTTTTCCTTTTTTCCTTCTCCTCGTAGGGGTCTATGAGAATTATAAAGGGGTCTATAAGAATCTATAATTTCTTTAATTATGATTTTAATATTAAATAAATAAATTATTAAGAATCTAATAGCAAGTTATGAAGGGTTTTATCGACAAATTATTTTTATGAAAAATTTAAAATTTAAAAATTTTGTTATCACTTTTTAAAATTTCAACTATAATTCTAAAATTCGTTAAATTCAAATTTTTTTACAATTAGCCATATTTTATTTATAAACTAATTTATACAGGTTGAAGATATGCTACAATATTATCGATTTCAGAAAGCTTGATGTATTCTTACCGAAGATCTCTTCAATTTTCTTAGTAATTAATTAAAATATAGCGAATGAGTATATTTTTATCATTTCTTTTATTGTTAAAAAAATCACTGAAAACATAAGTTTTCATAATTTATTCATTTCATGTAGAAGATACGCACGATTGCTCAATTAGGAATGGATGCGGCTGTAAAATCAAAGAAAGCAACTCCTATGATTTATTTTATCGTAGCCAAAAATTATGAAGGTCTCCTTAATTATTTAATAAGGTTTGAATTTAATGATTTTAATTCAAAATTTTACTTTTTGAATAATTTTTAAAATATAGTATTCTTTTTTAATTGTGGATAATTTTAAAAAAGAAATAAATGATGAAGGCAATATGATTTTTTTAACGAAAATCTCTATAGTTAAATGTAAATTAAAATTTTATTTTAAACAAAACTTCATTATTAACGGAATTCTTGAACAAAACATAGGTTTAAGGATTTTTTTTTTCATTTTATAGATTGCTCAACTATATATGCTAGGTAAGACATATATAATATGTAACATAATTTCATTTCTATCGAATTAACAATTTTAAAAAGTATATAGATAATCACAACTATCAAGCAATAACTTAATAAACCCACAATTAAAAGATATAAATAATAAAAAATATTTAAAGCCAAAGTAGAAATAGAAGACCTAAAATTGGTGAAGACATTTCATGATATGATTCCTTGTGATTCTAAGCCGAACGTAGAAACATACAATATCTAGAATTTTCATGCAACATAAGTATATATACATCCATGTTAATTTAAATCAATCACTATGTATTTGTTAAATTAATTAAGCTGCTTCACCAGTTCATGATATGAACAAGGCACCCTTAATTCACTCCATCCCTTGTTACCTTTCTCACAAATTAAGGTAACACTAAGTAAGAATTCTACTGATACGAGATGTTTAGGAAGATTCAGTACTGTACAATTTTATACGCATATACATATCTTTTCTTTTATGTGCTATAACGAACATGGCAATTCAATTTCAGCATGAAATACGCTTAATCAGTTTAAAGTAGATTACTAAACCAAGCACGGATAATTTGTTTATATTTTAACGAGAGAAGTTACATGTTCTAGGCTCTAGCTCTTAAATTCACTTGACTACAAGTAGCAAGTACTCAACTTAATTGATCTAGGTCTAAATGTTTTGACCTTCTTCACAAACCACGTCTTCTACCAATGGAAATCGGTACGAAATTTTAAATTTTAGTACCGGTTTTAAATATCAGTTGGTATCAGCTGATTTCAGGTGTACCGGCCGATACTAGTTGGTATATAAAATACCGTCCAAATATCAATTGGTACCAAAAATTTAAAAAATGTGAAAGATTTTTTTACAAAATTTTCAAAGTTTTCCTCCCTCCCTCCCTCCTACCTTTCATTTCACTCTAAAGTTTTTAAAATAATAATAAATATTTTATTACTAATAATAATTATAAATTAAATAAAACTTAAAAATAAAATATTTTATTTTTATTACTAATAAATTGTTTTTATTTATATTTATTTTAATATTTATTAATAAAGTATTAATAAAAACATTTTATTTTTTAAAACAAATAATTTAAATATTATTATTTATAAACTAACATTTATTATATATATTTGTAATTATTAAATCAAAATTTATTTGAAATTTATATATTTTAAAAAGATATTTTAAATTTAATTATATTTATTAATAATTATTAAATTAATTTTATATGTTAAATTAAAATTGTGATTATGTCTAATTAAATGTAAAATGAAGTGGAATATGAAAAAATAACAATTCTAAAAAAATAATTCAAACTTTTGATAAAATACAAAAATTTGAATTATTTTCATTATGTTACAAGAAATTATTATATTTAGATAATTATTATATATAGATATATATTATACATAGATAACGTGTAAGTTCAACTTCCTCTTGTGCTAAGATAGTTTGATACTCTTGAATGCTTTCATAACATCTTTCTATTTGGATTGTAGGGGGTTTGGAATATTGAGGAAGTACAGAATTAGATGCATGTTTTTCTTGTTGTGAGAATTTGTTTGCTCAAACTTATCTTCTGGTTGGTTAACTCAATATAATTCCATATTGCTTGACAACGAGTACAAGATGATGATGGCATATTGATGAATCTAGAAAATAATTTATATATAGAAATAATTAAAATATAATAAAGACATATATAAACTAAAATGGATAAGATATAAACGAAAAAACTAAATTAAATAAACTACACATGTACAATATGACAATAAATTATTTTGTAATTTTTTAAAAAAAATCTAGAGATCATTTTATAAATTTAAAAAATTACCCGAAATGATATCTAGTATTAACCGGTACCGGTACAGTACCGTACTAGAATCCAATCCGATACCAAATCCGATATGGTATTCATAACATTGCTACCTGAATGTTATGAAGGATGGTGTCATCAGTCCAACGATTAAAGGCTTGGTCTACTGCTCTAATTGGATCTTTTTAGAGTAAGAGACCCTTATTTCCAATCATCAATGCCTGAGCCAATGCACGATTGGGTAAGAAAAGTTTGGAAAAAACTTTACTTATGGATGATGACACTATTCTCTTTAAATTTGTTGTTAATAGTTGTTGGACCCCGAATTTTTTTATGATGTCTTTAAGCATGATTTGTGTTAATTATGTGATTATACCTTAGTTTGATGAAATTGAGAGTGTTAGTGGATAATTGAGGTTTATTTGAGTTTTATGTGGTTTAAATAGAAATTAAAGGGTAAGAGTGTATGAGGGTATTTTGGGAAGATTGCCTAGGTTGGATTAAGTTAAGGATTTGAAGGAGGGGTAAAATGGTCTTTACCCATCTCCTTTAGATATAAGTGAAAGAATTAGAAAGGAAAAGAAGAAGTGAGGAGAGTGTCGTAGGAAGAGGAAGAGAAAGAAGAGATTAAGGGTTTTCGATTTCCTTGAGTTTTTTGACAGATTTGAGACGTTTCTTGGTAAGTTTAACTTCTTTAAATCTGGTTGTGGTTAGATTAAACCCTAGAATTGTTTTGCATATGTTAGAATCGGTGGTTTAGGGTTTTAAGGGAAAACTGGATAGATTTCCTTGGGTTGTTGGATTTATGGCTGATTTTAAGGTTTGAATGAGTTAGAACTGAAGATTAGGACTTGAATCAAGGTTTAGGTGTGTTGTATTTGCAAAAGGGAAGGATTGAGGTTTGAAAATGCTAGAAAATTGGGTTCGGAGTCGTTCTCCAGGCCCGCACATCGCGACATGCGTATGAACACGCCGCGAAGTGCGAGTTCATCGCGACGTGCAAAATTATATTCGCCGTGACGTGCGAGGAACAGCTGCACGCCGCGGCGAGCACGGGCGTTCGCCACGACAAGCGGGGCTTCGCCACGGCGAGCCCCTTGTTTCCAACAGCGACGAATTTTAGTCATTTGAGCTTATCTTGGGCTATAGATGTCCAAATGAGGTGATTTTGGATTTGTTGTGAACTAGAGACAAAGACCTAGAAGTCTTAGGAAGGAAGGACATTTGGAATTAGTCTCTAAAGATCGAAGAATTCAGAGGGAGTCGAGTATAGATTGTTTGGGTTAGCGTTTTTGATTTTCGAAGCTTTTGATTATTTCCTTTGAATATTGTTTAAATGGAAACTTGGTTTATTATAGGAAACCAAGCCGACCTGATTCAATCGTAAGAGGAAGGACAGCAGTGAGATTGGACTCTCGAACGATATTAGGTGGGTAATGTAATTATAGTTATTGTGTGATCAGGCAAATTCTTGCCTATGTGTGAATATATGTTATGTGTTACGTATAATGAGATGCATGACATTTTGATCGAATATGTGGTTCATTGTTAAAACATGATTTGTTATAAGATTTGAAGAAGCATGAGAATCGATAGAAATGAATCTTGATTCTGAGCATGTTATGCCTCGACTTCGGTCATGGCATTTTGAATAAATGGAAACTTGAAAGCATACCATCTGATAAAATGATTCTGAGCATGATTATGTGCTTTTGTTTGGGCGAGAGTGGAACCATTTCGTTCGTCACGTGC
>JANJEY010009531.1:0-10488 GCA_024703695.1 Erythroxylum cataractarum
AATGGTTTGATTTTCTTTTTAAATTGAAACCAAGCGCATATAAGCATCCTTACCTGATTTTTGTTTTCACTTCTGTTTCTGTAGTGAAGGCCTAAGGGGATTTTGACATCTTTATTTTCAATCAAATGTTGATTGTTTTCTTCATTCACTTCTTTATTTATTGTTTTTGTGGCCTCTTAATTACAGTCATAATTTTGTTGACTGCAATGCTTGTCCGATTTCTCGTTGTGGGACTGTTTTTTTCCTCTGAATTTTTGCAAATCCTAATATGCGTAAACTTTTGAGGGATTTGTTTTCTATTTACATTTATGCGGATTATCGTGGACTTGCAATTTTCTTCTCTTCAGGGCTTATTTCGTCAAGGTAACTTTTGCTCTAAATTGGAGGGACAATCTCCTTAGGATTTTTGCTTGGTGAGTTATGTTATCTTGCTATGTATTGGTTGCTCAGTATTGGTTGGTTTGCATCCTTTAACTCCATGATTAAATGTGTTAACTTTCCCCATAATGGTGTGCATTTGTATATATGTCTTAAGAAATTTCTTCCTATGTATACTCCTGGAATGATTAGAATTGGTTGGTTTTAGATTTCGTTGGTACATAATTGAGTTTCAGAGGGCAAAATGATGCTCTTTTTTCTTTATGTTGTTTTATTAGGATAAGCTAACTATTAGCTTATGAAGCGTGCTTTATTATGGTTGGAAGGAAAAGGTTTTTACATCTTTTTCCAATCAATCAACTTAAGAATATAGATATATATCTTGAGAAAGAATAACTGTAACTTCTAAGTTTTTATTGATATAAAAAAACTAGAGTTAATAATTAAATCAAAATGAATTCAACTATAGAAAAGGTTCAAAGAGGATTCTTCATTAAATCAAAATGAATTCAACTATAGAAAAGGTTCTAAGAGGATTCTTCATCTTATTATAGTTGCTTTACTGGTTGCTTCATTCTTATCTATCACTTGACTGATTATTTCTTATTTGTTAATTAATAATTTTCTTCATTAGATTAGATAATACAAAGATGGTCAGTATTTAGCGATTATGATCCTCATAGGATGGACATTAGTACTCACTAAAAACTATATTATAGAAAATGATAGATGTACTTGTCTTAGTGATTTCTCTTAGCAATTATTTTGTGTTTCGGGATATAAAACATCACATATCATATATATTTTCCCTCAAGCTGAACATATACTTTAGGTCTAAGAAGTTTTGGTCTTTAACTTTATATTCAATATGCTTTCTATTTTAAAAAATTAAGTATGCATCCACTTAACTCACAAGGACTCTTTATTTATAAGTTTTTTTTAATTCTCTTTATTTATAAGTTGTTACAATATTCGTTAACTAACAACATCTTGTTCATATATTTAATTGAATTAATTATCAATTCTCTTTTATATTTAGTCAAGTATATATTTTTCCATTTTAACTTTTCCCCTAATGCATTTCTCTCTATACCTATGCTTCATTAAGTAGCCTCTTAATTGACTTCACAATATTTTAATATACGAACAAGTATGAGCTCCCATATGTGTGAAGATTGTTTATCATATAGATAATCAGTTGTAACCTTCTTGTATACAATAAAGAATCTATTGTTCTAATTACAAAACATTTTAATAATTGGTTCAAAGAGAGGCTAACAATCTTTAATGTCCAAGTACTCAAAAGGAGGTTGCTCATGCTTAAAACCTATTATCAAGGAAAGTTGGTTTGTTATCTTTTCAAAACAAATGACGGAGAAGGGATTAGTTAAGGTGTAGAATATTAGTTAGTTGAGGTGTCCAGTGGGAACAATTCAGTTGTTATTTTTTAAAATTTTCATATGTCATGGAATTTGAGCATACACCAATTTTGGTTTGTTAGTTATGAAACAACTATAATCAAGTTTGTATATCTTCAAGAGCGGAATATACGTCATCCTTGTGGTATCCAATATTAATTTGCTTCTTTCATTATAATTAAACGTAATTATATTTTTTTCATAATTATTCGGCCTTGCATGGTATTATACGTGCATTATATGATTCATAACAACTTTTTACCATTTATATATCTACTGTGAATCTACACTTATTAGTTTATACTTAATCCTTTTATGTAGAAGTAGTGTAGTAGTCTACTGTGAATTACAAAGCATTTCCTTGATCAACTATATATCTTAATTGCACTTGAGTCAACTAATCAATGAGCTGAAATTTACAATTACAGGGTGTGGTTCTTGCATTATTTCTGCAACAATCTTCTTCCATTCGGGAACTTGAAATTTGAGGACTTCTTATCAAAGTAGTAAGTCCTTTATCTTACCTTCATAGTCAAATCTTCTTTGTGTTTGTTGTGTATACATAGCTGAATGTGGTAAGTTCTTAGATTTTTTATTGAAGTGTAATTAGAATGTATACAACAATTAGAATGGATACATAGCTGAATGTATACCGTAACTAAGACTTAATGGAAATAGTGCAATTGCAAAATAGTCAGACCAGTTGAGAACTTGATATTTTCACTTTCTTTAGATTACTAATGATGGTAGTTAAACTCCAAGCCCCCACTTCCCAACCTATGACTAACCAAATGCATAAACGTCGGCAAAACTTTAAAAAAATTGCTTTGCTGAAACCAAATATCATGCAACCTACACGAAGAATACATAGCGAGCATGAATGTGTTGATGATATCTATGAGTAGTTAAGCTCTAGTGATTTGACAAAGATATGAATTTACACAAGATTAAAAGATTCTGATTTGGGAACATAGTTAATTATGACATAGTTAATTATGTTTGCATATGCCAACCAAAATACAAAATAACCAAAATAATTATGTTTGCATATGCCAACCAAATTACAAAATGCCAATTATGTATGCATAGGAAAACAAGTATAGAACAATAGAATGGATATGTCGACCAAAATACCATATGCCAATTATGTATGCATTGCATTTCTTCTATTTCTTTGTTACACATCTTACTATTCTATACATATGTACAAATGTAGTTTATGAACATTTTATTGTTTTCTGTTTGCAGACAGCTTTGTTTCCAAATTTGGAGTCAATGGCTTATGATCATATAATTAAGTGTCTGGCTTTGTTTGAGATAATGAAAGGGCAACTGGATCTCATGAGAATGGTCATGTTCATATGCTTGTATATATACACCAAAAAATGATGTAAAAGTGAAAATGCGAGAGGAAGTAGGGCATTGACAGTACCAAATAGGGCAGCCAATATAGATAGGATTTTGCATGAGGGGTATAGGAATACCCAGTGGGATATAAGGATGGATAGTAATGCATTTACATTGTTATGTGAGATGCTTCAGGTCAATGGTGGGTTGACAAATACGGGTCATGTGTCCATTGAAGAAAAAGTTTTAATATTCCTTAGAATATTAGCACAAAATGAATCTAATAGAGTATTACAAGTTCGGTTTATGAGGTCAGGAGAGACAATAAGTAGGGTCTTCCATAGTGTGTTGAAGGCTGTTATCAAGCTTCAACATCTGTTGTTGGTCAAGCCCATACCCGTTCCTGAGGATTGCACAGACACTAGATAGAAATGGTTTAAAGTTAGTAAATTTATTTAGCCACAATACAGTTTCTAATTTAGCTTGGTGAAATTAGTTAACCATAACCTTTTATTGATTGGAATTTTAAACAAAGGATTGCATTGGTGCTCTCGATGGGACCTATTTAGACATAATAGCTCCCCATGTAGACAAGCCCAGATATCGAGGTAGGAAAGGGAGAATATGCACTAATGTATTAGGAGTGTGTGACAAGAACTTAAACTTTGTTTATGTTCTTGCGAGATGGGAGGGTTCAACAGCGGATTCCAGGGTTTTGCATGATGCTATTAGTAGGCCTAATGGACTGCAAGTTCCAAGGGTATGTAAGCAACGAATTGTCAGAAGTATGTAATTTTTTTTGTATCATTACATATACAATAGTAATTGTGTCATTTGCTTATAGGAAATTACTACTTAGTAGATGCTGGCTATACCAATGGCCCTGATTTTCTTGCAACTTTTAGAGGTACAAGATACCATATTCAAGAGTGGGCAAGAGATGGGAGGGCACCTAGGAATCCAGAGGAACTCTTTAATAAGAGACACTCGTCGGCCAGAAATGTCATTGTACGTGCATTTGGATTACTGAAAAAAAGATGGAAAATCCTCAGAAATCCATCTTTCTATCCAGCATTCACTCATGTGCACATCATTATTGCATGCTGCCTTCTGCACAATTTCATTAGATTGCATATGAGTTTTGATCCAGTAGAGCTTGCTGACATGGAACCTGAGGAAATGCCAATTGGGGAAGATGCACCGTTACCTAAATTTTTTGATCGTGTGGAGACCAGTAATGAATGGAGTCAATGGAGAGCGGAATTGGCTAACAGCATGTTTGATGAATGGAGAAGAAATCATTAAATTGTCGACTTTAATTTACTTAATAATAGTTTGTATTGAATTGAGGAATTAAATTTGGTTGTGTTTCATTATAACTGATTTGTTAGCATTGATTGAATTTCATTGGCTTTCCTTTGTTTTCTTTGTACTTAATAACATGTTTCGTTTAATTCTATATTGTCTTCATGAATTCAAACAAGAATCAAATCACATGTTAATTACTCATTGATGGAAATGGTTTAATCTAGTTTGGGGTATGACATTGCACGGTTTAAGTGCTTGATGAAATAATTATTTATTTTATGGTGTATGGATAATAACATTCAAGTTTACACAACCACGCATATTTTTAATACCATTATTACTGCAAAAAAGAGTTGTAGTCTTGGCATAGGTTATTTAGTTACTGCCATTGCTGATTGTTATGGTTTCAATTGTGATGGACTATTTGTGTTTTTGCCTGAGGTTTTTGACCATCGTCGTTTGATGAGAGTTGAGATCTTGACATCCCATTATATGGAACTTTGAGTTATTATCGCTAAATCGCATGTAAAGAAGAGGACAAGACATGCTAGTTCTAGCTCAGTACCACCTCAACAAGAAGTTGGAGAATCAACTAGTGAGGAGTCAGAGGAAAGGAGTTACTGAATGGGAGAAGGTACTGAATGTAGTTTCAAACAACAACAAACTACTAAAGGAGATGGCAGAGGATGACAACATTGACACATACAAAGAATCTACAAATATTTCATTACTCAAGACGTTAAGATACCATCTCTGATGCCATCGCCACCTCAATCACTGTAACGGATTCATACTCTAACCCTTCTTTTCCTTTTGTTTTTATTATTTTCTTGTCATTTTTAGTTTCTTTTATGTGTTGTTTATTCTCCTCGCATTGAGAATAATGTGTTGTCCAAGTGTGTCATCATGAGTGTGAATTTTGTATATCATATTATTAGTTTTTGCGTAGGTTGACAAGGTGTGTGGCATGAGTGTGAATTGTGTCAATGTGTCAATAGCTATGACTTGATAGGGTTAGTTTAGCTTTGAACATAGTCTTTTAAGTTTTAAAGACATATTAACTTGCGAAATTTGTGTTCTAAGTATCATTAGTTAAATATACATGTTAATTAGGATATGACATCAGTTTGTTCACCGTAGGAAATTTGTTACGTACATTTATAATTATAAGTCAATTGAATAAGTAGCATCGTTAATATTTTTTCATGAGGATAATTAGTTAAAAGCAATGAGATAGACTATATTAAATATGAAAAAAAAAGTGCACCCTTTAACAAATAACTATTCCGCTAGCCTTAGAATTATGAATAGAGCTAGTAGCCAATTGAAAATGTGATATAGCTGAGTAATCAGGGGACATTCATCATAAATGTTTGTCTTCGCGTCAAAAAGCTAGAATGGCATTTCAACCAAGCTAATTAATAAAACATGATATAGTTAAGTAACCAGGGGATATTCATCACAAATGTTTGCCTTCGTATAAAAAAACTATATCAATGTTAAAGAAAATTAAAAATATAGTGTTTCAATAACTAAATCCTATCGATCTTTGAAAATAATAAGAATTTTCATGAAAAGCTACTTAGTGATAGTTGCAATTTTGATTGACTACTAATTATCAAAGTGTGTGTACAAGTACTTGGGGTGAATGAATAAGATATTAAGATCTTGATTAGTATGTATATTCAATCTAAAATGCTTAGTCATAAATTGCATTAGTTGTTGTGTTGGAACAACTTGATTGATTTTTTTAGATTAAATTAGTTTCGTGAAGTTAGATGTCCTCGTATCATTAATGCACATGTTTGGTGTGTTTTAGTTTGATTTTGCTTAAGGACAAGTAAAAGTTTAAGTGTAAGGATATTGATAGTTGTAGTTTACATTATGTTTTGGTAGGTGTTTTAGTATATTTATAGGACTTGATTAGATGTTTTTTGCATGTTTAGTTTTAGAATTATATTAATAGAATTGTGTGTTTATGTTTTTGAGTATTATGTGGTTTAAAGCATGATGTTGCTTTTAGTATTGACGATCAGATAGTGAATACTCATTATGATCGACTTCATCTTAAGACTGTAGAAGTCCTAATGTGTACTCGAAGTTGATTAGGTGCTGAAAATATTCAAGGTAAACATTTTACTTTAGGTTTTGTTAATTTTTTATTTTTATGATTTTAACAATCATTTATCATATTGTCTTATATTTTTTAAATAGATACTGGTACGAAGACCATTCTTTCAAATGAAAGTTTTTTGATATTCATTAAATAAAATTATTATAATTATAAATTTTTACATATAGATAAAATAATGCAAATTATGAAAGATTCTGATTCTAACAGTTAACTAGCTTCTTTTATATTATTAGTTTGTTTTATTTAATCTTTACTTTTTTTTTTTCTGGTGATTGATTTAAGTTTTTGCTAATGAAGTTGTGAATATTTACTTGTTTAATTATTTGATTTTATGTAGATTAACAAAGAAATTTTTGTATCATTGCTTTTATCCACTTCGGTAAGCTTAAATCAAATTTATTTTTTATTTTTATTTGAAATTTAGATTATATTTTTTGGTTGATGTAAAAAAATGTATTTATTTTATTATTAAAAATTAATACAATTAAAGAGTATAATTATTTTTATTAAAAAATGTATACAATTAAACTATATTTCTCTCTTTTAATTAATGTTAAATTTGAGTATCTAAATCTTAATATGCTTAGAGTAGATTTTTAAGAACTCTTTTTCCATGATATTCTTTAAAGATTAGAATTAACTTTCTTTACTTAAGTTGAAGGTTTATTAAATATTCAGTTTTTAAAAATTAAATATTCTAAGTATCTAATTTTAACATTTCATTTAAAAAATTATGTATATTTTTTCCTTTTAAGTATCAAAATAAAAAAGAAAATAAGAATATAGATATATATTCTTTGTTTAATTTTTTATAAGTTTTATATTTTTTAAAACTTTAATTAAAATCTTAAATCGTAAAAGTTAAATTATTTAATTTAAAATGTTATTTTACGGATATTTTATCAATAAAAATGAACATGTTAAGAGTATATTTACATAAATTTTCTTTTTTATTTATTTAATTTTTAAAATTATCAGATAAATATGTATTTAAAATTTTGAATCACTTTTTTGATAATTTAAATTTTAATACTTAATAAAAATTTAAAAAAGTTAAACATTAAAACTTATATTAATAAAAAATTTAAAAAAAATTTAAATTGATTAGCAAAATTTTAACACTTATAAAAAACAAATGATTGTCTTTTGTTTTTCTTTTATAAAAAAAGAATTTACTTTTTAATAACAGAAGAAAATGAGATACTCCAACTTCTTTTACTTCAAGAGCTGAAGAAATGGGATTAGAAGTTAAATTGATGACTAAATTGATGAGGTATTTAAACTATCTGATTAGCTCAGATACAGTATTTCCTTATTCATCAAAAAAGAAGATAACAAGGCAACATCGTGAATTCCAGGTACGCCTCGCATGAGAATGGAGCAACTGCACATTCGCCTTGGAAGAAATTCTGAGGTAAGGTTTTGATGTTCACAGAATGCGATATCACTCTCATGTATATAATGAAAATTTCATATGATTACATCGGAACATGACTAAATATATATTGTATATCAGTACCTGACAATATACCAATGGAGAGCTCTAATTTAGTACCTGATAATATATCAAGTGAAGAAACAGCTCAAGTCGAAGGAACCAGTTCTTTGAGTTTAAGAAGTGATGTTTGGTATCATTTCATTATGATCAAATTAAATGATAGAATTGGAAAGTGTCAAATGCAAGTATTGTCACGAAATGTTGGTTAGGAGTTCTGAAGTATCATCATGCAATAAAAAGAAGATGAGAGGTCAAACATTTTTTACTCCTAACCTAATGAAAGGGAAGAGTGAGATGACTGTCACAAGTTGTGACTATAACACATCAAATTATTTGCTAAATAAGATGATCGTTGATGTTGAACAACCTCTCTCCATTGTTGATAACCAAAATTTCAGGATGTTGCTCACCTCACTCCAACCAACCTTTAAGGTCCCAGCCTGAAAAGATGTAAAGAAAGACATCCTTAAGATATATGAAGACCAAAAGAATTTGATATTGAAGACATTGTCGAATATTCATGGACAAAATAGCTAGAGGTTTTTCATAGTATCATTGAGCTACTCAGAGACGGAGCCATGTTATGGGGGAGCCACCCTTTCAAATTTTTTTTTTAAAAAATTATCTATATAATTAAAATTTTTAAAATTATAAATATAAGTGGCCCCCCTTAAAAATATAAGTGCTCCCTTTAGATGTTAGCCCCCGGCCCCTCCTTAGAGTTGAGTCTGGCTCCGTCCCTGGAGCTACTCTCAGAAACAAAATATTCAACTTTGCATACTTGCTTTAGCCATATGTGTGAGATTTAAACAAGCATTATCTGATTGGATTTTTTATTCCAATGAGGTGATTCAAATTATGACAGAGCAGATGATGGGAAAATTCAATGCTTACTGGTCTGCATTAAGTCATATCATGGCAACCATTTATGCATTGGACATGAGATATAAGATAGAGGGGTTACACTTTTTTTTTTATATCATAAGTTATATGGTCATCAGATTGAAGCAAATATTGATATCATTAAATAATTACGGTATGATTTATTTAATGATTATCAATTAAGAATATGGAAATATCATGATTGTAGTAGTTCAGTATCAATTGCATCTTCATCTATTGTTAATGCAACATATGAGAGTTTGATATCTCAATTTCAAGAATTCATCAAGAAACAAATGGATAAGACTTCTTATAATAAAACATAGTTGGACAAATATTTGGAGGCAGGTATTGTAACCTCGATTAATAATGGACAATTTGACATATTATCATGGTTGAAGTTGTATGGTGGTGATTGTCCGATTATGCAAGCAATTGCAAGAGATCTTTTAGTAATTCAAGTATCTACTATTATTCTGGAGTCTATTTTTAGTATTGATAGCCAAATAGTTTCATTATAGTCAACTTCATCCTAAGATTGTAGAAGCTCTAATGTGTACTCGAAGTTGGTTACGTGCTGAAAAATATTCAAGGTAAACATTTTACTTTACGTTTTGTTATTTTTCATTTTTAAGATTTTAACAATCATTTATCATGTTATCTTATATCTTCATATAGATACAGGTAAGAAGATCGTTCTTTCAAATGAAAGTTTTTTCAAACATATATTTGATGATGAATGTATACTTATTTGTTAATTATCATGCATTTGATATTTATTAAATAAAATTATTATAATTATAATTTTTTTACATATAAATAAAATAATTCGAATTATGAAATATTCTGATTCTAACGATTAATTAGCTCCTTTTTATTATTAGTTTGTTTTACTTAATTTTTATTTTTTTGAAGCGATTGATTTATTTTTCGCAAAATGAAGATACGATTATTTACTTGTTTAATTATTTGATTTTATGTAGATTAACAAAGAAATCTTTGTATCAATGCTTTTGTCCGCTTAGCTAAGATTAAATCAGCCTCCAACATTTCCATTTTTAATTTTTATTTGAAATTTAGATTATATTTTGTTTTTTGGTTAATGTAAAAAATTGTATTTATTAAAAATTAATACAATTAAAGCGTATAATTGTTTTTATTAAAATATATAAATACTTCAAGTAGATTTCTCTCTTTTAAGCAATGTTAACTTAGAGTATCTAATCTTAATCTTCTTATAGGAGTGAGTTTAACTTAGCAAATTTATTAGGATCATAGCTTGAAATTCATAAATTCTGTTAGAGTAGGTTTTTAAGAAATCTTTTTTCCATGATATTCTTCAAAGATTAGAATTAACTTTCCTAACTTAAGTTGAAGGTTTAATTAAATATTCCCTTTTTTAAGTTAAATATTCTAAGTATCTAATTAAACCTCGGACCTTCATTGTCTAGAATCACACAATCAATTCACATCTCATTCATAAGCACTTAATTCATAACATAAACGAAGCAAACAATAAGGTA
>JANJEY010009583.1:0-10485 GCA_024703695.1 Erythroxylum cataractarum
TATTGGTTCTTTACTTTACCTAACTGCAAGCAGACCTGATATATTGTTTAGTGTTTGTTTGTGTGCAAGATTTCAAGCAGATCATAGAGAATCTCATTATATTGTTGTTAAAAGAATATTGAGATACTTAGCAGGTTTTACTATTCTTTGTTTAATGTATGAAAAAGGTAAAGATTTCAGGCTAATTAGCTACTAAAAGGTTGATTATACTGGAGATAGAATTGATAAAAAGAGTACAAAGGGATGTTGTCACTTTTTTGGTCATAATGTAATTTCATGGTCAAGCAAGAGGCAAAGTTCAATTGCTCTATCTACTATAGAAGCTGAATATATGTCAGCTGCAAGTTATTATTCACAGACGATATAAATTAAGTATCAGTTAGAAGATTATTCCATACAAGAAGATCAAATTCTAATTTTCTGTGACAACACAAGTGCTATCAATCTATCAAAAAATCCAATACAATACTCGAGGGCAAAACATATTGAAGTTAGACATCATTTTATACGAGACTATATACAGAAAGGAATCATCAGTTTACAATTTGTTGAGACGAATCAGCAATGGGCAGATATCTTCACTAAACCCTTGTGTGAAGATAGATTAAAGGAATTCAGACAAAACTTGAATAGGGTAATGATGAATGACCATTCGTCTATCATGTCATGACCCAAATTCATATAAGAAGAAGATAAAAAGTTGTAAGTTTTCAAGTAAACAGTAACGGTAAGATATGAACAGTAACTTTTCAAGAGTAGGTATAAGAAGGAGATCTTCTCAAGATTCTAAAATAGCTTCTACTCTAGAATTTTCTTGAAATACTGTGAAACCGACTTGTTTAGTGCTCTCAACCAAGACGATTCATACTCTATTCTAGGCATCAAGTTCATTTCAATTCATACTCTTACATTTAGAAACTAACATCGCTACTTTCAGCAAAATACTTTTATGTGTTTAGCTTTTATTTGTTACAGATCACAAATGGAGTAATCGCTTATCTATGGGAGGCACATTGATTTCATCTCATTAAAAGAAAATCAGATGGACATTGAACCAGAGATTAAAGCAGTTGGCTTGAAAAACTTTTTTAAGGCTCGTGAAAAGGTCAATTTCAATGAGATATATGAATTTTGGAATAACGCAAAGGTGGTATATGACACCTTAGTATCAATGGTAGATGGATTGTCAGTTATTGTGATATAATATACTATCGAAAGGGTTAGTGGGTGTCCTAGTATTGGAGTAAATTCGTTTAACAATACAAAATGGATTACTCAAGGTCGTGTAAATAGAATGCACATTAATCGACAACTCTATGGAAGTAGTGATCCTGAAGTTAAAAAGGTGATAACTCTTGTTCTGAAGGCTAGGGTTCTTCATTCATTGCTTGTTCACTGTATTCTACCAAGAGTAGGCTCGAAGGGCCTTGTGAAAATGAACGATGAACATTGTTTGTATCATCTACTAAATCACCAACCCATACTTAATTTTGAAGTACATGATAAAGTTAAAGGGAGATTCTAGCTCTTTACAGTATGGAATGGTGTTGACAAGGATTTTTAGAGAATCTGGAATCTTTCTCGACAGAGGTAACAGGGTAAAGATGGATGTGAAGAGTATTATTAATGCCACAACTATTCATAGAATGGGGATAAAGGTTGATGATGAGTCACATAGAAGTTTTACTCCCAAAGCAAGGTCTGAGTGGGAGCTCACAGTAAGACGGGGCAGAAGTGAACGTGGTATGTCTGCAAGAACAACAAAACCTCGTTCGACAGGAAGAACATCTGTAGAAGAAAAGACTGAGAAATCATCTAATGCATCAATAAAAACTAAGACAATTCTACAGAAAGAGGAAAGTCGGGTTCAACAATCATCACATCAAGTGTCATTAAAGAGAAAGGCGAAGACACTTCAATCAGAAAAATCCAAACAGTCAAGAAGATCATCAAGACTATTGGCCTTATAACAACAAGAACAGAAGAACAGGATATCTCTGATTCGTGATAAAGGTTCAGAAAAACAAGAGAAAAGACAGCAGTAGACTAGATCAATTGTCTCTATTTTGTAAAGCCAATCAACAAAACCATATGGAGAGATTGAAATTAAAAGGAGGTTAGTATTTGAGAGGAAGAAGCCTCAACAACAACTTTCTTCTAGACCGGCAAAAGAATAAAAGAAAGTGAAGCCCAGTCAGAAGAAATTTTCTTCATCTGAGATTTAACAGAAGATAAAAACAGTGGAACATCAATTGGAACCTTATAATCTTAGTTAACCAATCAATAAAAAGGATTTGAGAATGAAGATTATAGAAGAACCAGCACCTTTTCGAAGCAGAAGCTCAATTATTATCAGAGAACCTTCGAAAAAGTCAGTCAAGGTACTAGTCGAACCTATACTGATTAATGATCAATATACATCTTCTAAGCCATGAAGAATGAAGATTATATGGTATTCTGTGAGATGAGAAGGTAGAACCATATCCATTGAAGATTTCAAAGGATCAGTATACAATCTATCTAATTACAAGCAGAACTTTGATAAAAATTGTGCCAGATATACAACCAATATGCTCAACCCTTGTGAGAAACGAAGAAAAAGGGAAAAACAAGATGTTTCCTGAAGGAAATAAAGATGATCTTACAGAAGAGCAGATTCAAATAGCTGTGAAGAACATAGATGATGCATGCAATGCAGCTCAACTTGGAGGTATCTATGTTCCACACCACATTTCAAAAGCATCAGGAAGTAAATTTCGAGTTACAATCACAGATGAAATCTTCATGGTAGGTAGGAAATTGTAAGAAGGACAATATAGAAGTATCATGGTTGAAGGTATCAATTTTAATTTAGAAACCTTTGTGCATTTGGTTATGCATTTCAGACCTTTAGGTCCCATACCTTCAGTTAAAGATGTGTTACATCTTCTTGGGCAACCAATTTTGAAACTACCTAGACCTGATGATCTTGATCTCCCAAAAGGAAAACAACCTTTTAGTCTACCCTGTATCAAAATTATAGAGTTATACATTTTACCTTTAGAACCATCTGCTATGAAAACCTTCATCCACCTAATGAAATACACCAAGATCCTACAGTTAATCCAGAGTTCTTGAAATATTTCATAAATTGGATGGAAGCAAGTCACAGTCAGAAGGAAGTTCAGGAAGCATTAGTAAAAGAAATTGAGGAAGTTCATACTAAATTAGATGAACTCGTTGACTCAATGGGTGATCTTCATGAGGAAGTAACACTACTACGGGTTACTATTGAACAAGACCTCAAGACGATCCGCACTGACATGTAACGTATGTTTTCTGAAGTTCTGAAGCATCTACGATGAGCAATTTTTTTATTCATAACAAATAGGGGGAGAAGGAGATATAGAGGAAAACGAGAAGGAGATATAGAGGAGAATGAGAAGAAGATATGGAGGAGAACAAGAAAAATAGATAGAAAGCATTGTATATGTCTAGTATGTAATTCCTTTCTTATATTTTTCTTTAGTTTATTATTCATTTGAATACTATTCATCTATAAATTTCATTTTACCTTCTAAAATTATGATTATTTGTTATCATAAAAAAGGGAGTGATTGTTAAGTTAAGAGGACTTCACTTCTATTCATTTTGATGACAATCAAATAATAATAATCTTATAAATGTATGAACTGTTTTGATGGGTTTGTTAAGTTTGCAGATAAATGTAAGTAACACTTAGGCAACAACAGTCGAAGCATTAGACAACATAAGACAAAGCACAATATAAGACGAAGCATAAGACGAAGTCGAAGCATAAGATGAAGCTCAATATAAGACAAAACTTAGCAACATAAGATGAAGCACAACAACATAAAATGAAGCGAAATAACAGACAAAATGTAGTAATAGAAGAAATGTTATTCCAGACAATACAAAAGGAAGATATTCTATAATTTCAATCAGTTAATTAGATGGAGTTAGTTACAAGACTCAACTAATAACTATTTCTAGAAGATTTAAGAAGCAGTTATTAAGAAGACAGTTGGAGACTTAGGCTATAAATATTAGTTCTAGTCAAAAAGTACATGTAGATAGAGAATTACTCTTGAAAGTTTTGATATTAGCAAAAATTTTGTATTCAAAGTGAAAAAGAAGTGAGCAAATACATCTGTAACATGAAAGCTCAAAAATACTTTTCTTAGAGAGAGAAAGGAAGGCTAGAGCCTGGAGAGGCCAATATAGTTGATAAAGAATACATTGTGAGAGAGACCTGAAGAGGCTCTACATGTTGAAAGAATACTTGTAAAATTGAAGAGTATAGTGAAATCTCAAAAAAACTCTGGGGACTAGACGTAGCCCAAGGTTTAGGGTGAACTAGTATAAAATCACATCGTCTATTCTCTAACCCTTATCTTTTAATTTTCTTGTGTTAGACGAGTAGATAATATTACTTGCAATTGTATTGCTTATCAACTTTAGCAAAGTGCTTTAGTAATCATTTGAATTTTGTAAAGAAATTAAAGAAGTCTCAAAAGATTAATATTTTCAAAAAGATTACACAATTCAATCCCCCTTCTTGTGTAATTTACATATTATATCGGATTTCTATATTAACAAGTGATTTACTTCAGTCTCTTCATCGGGGCATTAAGATGTCTCTTCTTAACATGTCTAAACCAACTAAGTCTTATCTCCTGTAATTTACTATCAGAGTTAGCCACCCCGAACTTGTCTTTTACCATTATATTCCTAACCTCATCTCTTCTTGTAAGGTTATATATCTAATAGAGCATCCTTATCTCAACCATCATTAACTTACAACTATGTATTTGTTTGATGGGCCAAAACTCTACCCTATCTAACATAACCGAGCTAATTATGAACCAATAGAATTTACCTTTTAGCTTGAGTAGTATCTTCTTGTCACATAAAAATCCTGACACGCCCCTCCATTTAAGTTACCCTAATTTTCTATAGTAAAGTATATTGTCATTTATCTTGCCATTGATTTTGATGAGTGATCCATAGTACCTAAAATAATCTTTATATGGTATCACTTTTGTACAATCTTGATCTTTGTATTGGATGCAAACTTTGTGACCTAAAAACTTATATTTTACATTCACAACCTTAGCCTTAATTAATTTAAAGCCCTTTAACTCTAGCGTATCCCCCAAAAGTTCTAGCTTAACATAAACATCCTTTTTATTCCATACACTAAAACAATGTCATCAGTAAACAAGATACACCAAAGCATATCCCCTTGAATATTACTAGTAAGCTCTTCCAAAACTACTACAAACAGGAAGGGGATCAATCAGGATCCTCATTGTAGCCCGGTATTGATAGAAAAATGTTTTATATCTCCTCTTGTCATCCTTACTCTAGTATTAACACCTTTATACATATCCCTAATAACCTATATATAGGAAACATGAAATCCTTCTAAACACCTCCATATGGCTTCTTTAGGTAACATATCATAAGTTTTCTCTAAATCAATGAAAACTATGTACAGGTCTCTTTATATGTACCTATAATATTCCATTAATCTTCTAAGGAGATATATAGCTTTTAACGTGGATCTCACTAGCATAAAACCAAATTGGTTCATCAAGAGAGTTGCACCTTTTCTTACTCTCTTCTAAGCCACCTTCTCCTATAACTTCATGGTGGTTAAATAGTTTGATATCTCTATAATTGTTATAGCTTTGGATGTCCCTTTTGTTCTTATAAAAAGGAATTAATGTGCTAAGTCTTCATTCGTCTAACATTTTAGTAAACTTGAGAATCACATTAAAATACTTAGTTAACTAGGTAAGACCCTCTTCCCTTAGGCTCTTCCACACCTCTACAGGGTGCTCATTAGTTCCTACTACCCTTTCACACTTTATCTTCTTTAAAACTCCTCCAATTTCTTCTCTTATGATATGTTGATAATAAGTGAAGCTATGATATTACTCAAAAGTGGTAAGATCCCCCAACAAAATGTTGTTATCTCCATGTTCATTAAAAATCCTATAGAAATAACTCTGCCATATTTTTTATTTCATTTTCATCTATAAGCACTCGTCCTACTTCATCCTTTATACAGTAAACTTGACCTAAGTCCATTTCTTTTTATTCCCTAGCTATCACCAACTTAAAAATATCATTTTCCCATCCTTAATTTCCAATTGTTGATATAAGTTCTTTTAGGCTCTACTTTTGGCTTCTAAGACTATCTTCTTCACCCTTTTCTTTGACAGTGTGTAACTCTCTATGTTGGGTACCCTCTCTTCATCTGTGTTACTATTCAATAAAGCTTTATAGGCAACATTTTTTTATCTTCACCTTGTCTTGGACATATTCATTCCACCACTAAGAATCCTTCTTACTACCCCTCATGCCCTTTATTAACTCCTAAGATCTTATTAGTTGCATTCCTTCAAAGAATTACAAATATTACATAAATAATAAAAAGAATCTTTACTCTTTACATTTTTCTTAACTAAAGAAGTAAAGTACATTAATATCCAATCTTAGAAATCTTAGTTGGTTTTTGACCTGCATAAACATATAGAAAGGAAAAGAGAACCATGTTTTCTCTTATCAAACTTTCAGTAAAACTAGGCACAGATGGAGTATTTTGGGTTTGGTTTAACTATTTATTTGATTATACATATGGAAGCTCTATCTAAACCACAGTTGTCTTCTCTACCTTAACTATTTTGTTTCTATAGTAGCATAGTCATAACATTTAGTAGGGCAGTAGACTTCATATCTGTAGCACCTTCAAATGTTAAAAAATAGCCTCTTCCATTTTGGTTTACTTAAAGGACACTACCTCCAATATAAAAATCTCCACACTTAATCATACTCCATCTTATAGTCATTTGACATCATCCTAACCAATAAAATAACTTTGAGATGAATCTAAAATATAAAAACTATAACACAGCACTAAAACTAGATTCAAGCCATAAAAACATGCCTTCCTCTAACCCCTCATTTCTTATTCATGGTACTTATTAAGATATCTAAAATATATATGTAAAGTTATTTTTATAACTTCATAAAGTTATTTTTATAACTTTAAAAAAATCCTAAAGTGGAGAAAGTGATGTTCTTAAGGATATAGACAAAGAGTATGGATAAAAAAACAAAATTAATGAGATTGAGATGAAGCATATATAAAGAAACATAATGGATAATGTTAGTGCTGGAAAAGAAAAGAGAGGAACCAAGTTTTCAAATATTATCCATTTGCAATTAAATTATAAGAAGAAATGTCCATATGCTCATGTTTTTAAGTATGATTTATATACATAAATCAAATATGAATAATCAAAATGGTAAAAGGAACCTAGAGAAATAAAGAGCAATAAAGAAAAGGATGAGCAACCTATAAAATGGTGTTTGAGTAAAAACTAGATCTCTAGCAAAAACAAGATGATGGATGACAAAGAGAGAATCAAGAAAAAAAGTGGTAATGATAGTGGAGAGAAAAGCACAAAGAGTTGACAATGAAGCAAGTAGGGAATAGTGACAAAGAGACGATATGGAGGGAGTGATGTTGAAAAGATTGGTTAAATATTAATTAATGAAATGACATCATTTTGTATATAAATAAGGTTAAGACTTTGATCAGGTTTAGAATCCTAACAATTAAAAAAAGAAATTTAAGTCTAACTCAAGCCTGGTCAACTCAAGCCAAGCTAGTTGACTTCGAGTCAGGTTGGACTTGGGCCCTTTAGTTATCACCACTCCTTATAATATAACTAGTTATAAATAGAGTCATATATCTAATAAATTTCATGTTTGGAAAAGTTAATAACAAAAGTTAACAAAATGATTTATTCTAAATTTTTCATAAAATACAAAGGTTTCCTATAAATTTTTCAAAATAAAAAGAGATTTTGCATAATTCATAAAATTATAAGAGACATTATCATCTTTTATCTTTTTGATATGCTAAGGAGATTATCAATATTTACCTACTTACAAAATCCCTAGACTTCAGTCATCAATTTAAAAAAAATCACATCTCTGTTGTTTTAACTTTTATATAATTAAGTACATTAATGAATACAATCAGGTAATAGCTCATGTTCACCTCCTAATCCTCTCAATCAACCTTTTAATGTTGAATTCAAAATTTTGATTTTTGTTTTAATTAATCCAACCTAAAAAGAGCATAAGCATAAAAGCAAAGTGGGAAAAGTGTCACACTATATTAAATGACTCAAACAATTATTTAAGTTAAATTTTTCATTTGATTTTAATTATTTGTTTTCTAAATAATTTAATTAAGACATATGGTTTATTAATTACTATTTTGATCAAAATATTTATTAAGTATGCATTACAAATAATAATTGCAATTTTATTTATTATCTAATAAAAATTGTGTTAAATTCATTATACGTCCCTAGTTTGACATTTTGCTAATGTACTTTATGACATTAAAAACTACTAATAAACTCTATATAGTTTTAGCTCTATAACTCCTATCTCTCCTATCATTAAATTCCATTAAAAACCATAAAAACAAAAATTTGTGGTCGAGAGAAAGTAAGGTAGGAATTGAGAGCTAGGTTTTATCCTCATTTCAGTGATCCCTTCTTACTAGTAGTAATTATTTTAGGGATCTTATTTAGTATAAACTTCTAATTTGATGTGATTAGAGGATCCATCTATTTTACTAATCATTTATGTTTGTAAAATGATTGAAAATGATAAGACTTACTGCTTTATATAAATTTCTACTTGAATGTTGATAATTGTAGTTTTAATTTGAAAGTCTCATACATCTTAAGCTTTTATACAAATTTTTAATCATCTTGGATCATTAATGATTTTTTTATTGTATCACTAATGTTTTTGTTACTTTTGTATGCCAAGTCTATGTTTATCTAAACTAATTCAAATATTTTAGTTAATGAATATGGATATGTTTTTTGAGTATGACTTGCAAATGATTATCTTTTAAAAAAATGTTATTCTTTTCAATTGATAAACTTATTTTATGTATTTCAAAGTTTTATTGTTGTATATGCTTAAATATTCTAATTAGATTTTATTATTATTTTGTAATATGTGTTTGGTTCTATTAGCTTGTTTGAAGCAAAGCATGTGCCCAACATTTATCCATCAAATTTTAAGAGTGTGTTGATTCCAACTACTTCGTATACTTGCATCATTAGTTAGATAATGGAATGGTCATTCCTACCACGAGCAAGAAGAATGGAGTTATAAAGAAGAATGTCATTTTCCTCTAGCATCATAAAGAAGAATTCCATGATAACAACTTTTTTCTTGAATTTCTTTTTTTGTTTCTATTAACACAAGTTTATTGCTCTACCTTTTAAAGTGTGTTGGTTATATTATGACTTTTATTTGCATTTTTCCTTTTATGATTTGTAATCCTTAATTTTTTTATTGCATGTTTGTATAAATCTTTAAGTGTTAACCTTTTTATTTATATGTTTATAGTTACTTAAAATGAATTTACCATATGAGAACATTTGATTAAGATAATTTGAAATTATATGTATAAGAAGGTAGAAACATGCATAATGATTCCATCATGCATTATACATAATTTTCACCTAATTAGTGGTACATTAAATCTGCGTATATTTGGTAGTATGATTACATATTATGTTATATAGGACCTGAATTTGTTTTCTTACTATTATAGGTTCTATTTAAGAAATCACTAGTACTTTAGACCCTAGAATTAAGTTTGAGTGTTATGGTTAATGCTTTAAATTTAAACCAAAAATGTATTGGAGTTATGTAAATATTGTATCCTGGAAAGCAAGTGTATTTACTTATAACTTATTTTTTCTAGTTACTTTTGTAATGAAATATTTATTATTAATAAAACAAAAGAGTTTGGTTTTATTTATATGATCATTAGATATCTAGTCATAAGGTACCTAGATTTTTTTGTAAGTAATATATATATATATATATAGATGTATGGGAAACATGTATATTATTAGAATCTAAAATAATTGATTCATGGTTGAATAATCAAGTTGGTCACTTGATTATAATTTAGACTGTAGTGATGCGATTTATCTTCAAGTAAGTAAAAGAGTTTACTTCAAGGGAATGATGAGTTTCTATCATGATAGTAGTTGATTGTCAATAATGGCACTATTAAATGAATCTGGAATCAAGTATGTTTTCAAGAATAAAGTGGGTTCTTACTTTAATCTTAAAACACACAACTTAAGCATTCGTTTATTATAGACCACAATTGATGAGTGGTGAACTCATATGTGTTTCATTATAAATTTTGATATGATCAAAATGGATTTCTACAAAGTATGAATCTAGTGTCTGTATGTTAGAATTATTAATTGAAACATGTATCAGGGAACATTTACTCAAATAAAGAGTTTATAGTGATATCATCACTTCTAGATGTTTTAAGGAGATTGGTGATCGAACTGGCACTAGTAGTTTGATGGACTAGCTACCCATCAAGTCTTAACACCAAGATGAGATCTT
>JANJEY010009671.1:0-10478 GCA_024703695.1 Erythroxylum cataractarum
CGGTTCGTATAGGTCAAGTATAAGGTATCCAACGCAACGCTTCCTTAAGATAATTATTCCCAGATGTCGGACACTTGAAATGCTATTCGATTTCTTTTCATTTGTATGTTCTGATTCCCAATGGCATTCGATTCCATCAAATTGATCTATTTGTTTGGAATTCGTATTCGATTCCATTCGATTTCCATTTGTATTCTATTCGACTTATTTGATATTCGTTATCGGTTGGATTCGATCCTATTAGATTCGACTCATTTGTTTCATTGTATTCCCTATATGATCCGTTTCATTGTTTTCATTCCGCTTCACTAGTGGTTATGAGAGATCATGTGCAGTTAGGAGTGGGGTCATGAGTGTTCAGTGTAAGAAGTTGGGTCTCGGAAACGGGATCCAACATGTCTACTGTTTTTTGCGCGTATGAATGTCTTTACAAAAAAAATTTTGATACTGAGTTTTGTCTGAGTGATGTAGCTCGCAACCCTCGTGGGGCACGGACTCGGATATCACCATCGATGTCGGGTTCGGGTCACTGGGGAGAGGGGTGTTACAATAGGTGAAAATGGCCTTTATGGACTTAAAGGAGAAGAATTCGGGCAAAAATGTGATGAAAGATAGAAAATTAACAATTTGGAAGGAGTGTATAGCTGTGTTTTTTTGCACGCCTATTCACTTTTGTGATAGTTGGAGGATTCTGATTATGCATGCTCCGTTTTAGAGGCAAATTGGAGGGGAAGATGCTGGCACAACTCTGAGATGTTTAGAGGTGTCCTAGAGGTGACTTGGAGCTTAAGGAGGGAAGATGCAGAATTTTTTTAAAAAGATCCATCAGAACGTAAGATCAAACATCTACATTGTCAGAATATGCGAAAGAGAACAATTAGGGAGATTTAGAATTATAATTTCGATGTTTTGTATTCTATTTTCTATATATATGGATATGATTTTGTGTTCTCCAATATGTAACTAATTTTTCTGTTAGTATTTAAGCTAGGTGAACTTAGTTGAATACTTTAATATGTTTTGATTATTTTATGAATGCAATTGAATTAATTGATTGTTGCAATCCAATTATCTGTTTTATGATTGTCTATTAATCTAATTTATTAAATTTTAATCTGATTTTAAGCGTTGCAATTAAGAAATCCTAAGTTTAAATAGATCCACAATAATTGGAAAGAGTTGATTACAATCCTAGAGATAGGACAATATAAATCTCCTAGATAAGGGTCAAACCTGAAAGAGAGATTCATAATACGATAATACAATTATATAAGTTTTAAGTTGAGTAATTTAGTTAGATACTTCAGAATTAGTTGTTAGTAGAGTTAAGGTTAGCTACTAATATTCCTTAGGAATCTCCATAGTGCAACAAATCAACAACACAATTGCAAAACAAATAATCAACTAGTTAAGGGTTTAAGGAGTGTTTAGATACTAATCATTTGATATCAATAATTAATCTAGTGTCACCAATTCTTTGCCTAATTCGTGTTGCATTTTTAGTTTAATTATTTAAATTTTAGTTTTTTAAATTAAACCATAATCAATCTGTAGGCTAAAAAATAAAATAGCAATAATTACTAGTACTCACCATCCTTATGGGATCGAACTGTCTTTGTTAGTACTAGTTACAGCTACACTATGCACTTGCAGTATTAAATATTAACTAACACGCTTTAGGTCAATTAAGTTTTTGTGACATTGGGACGGTGATATTAGGAACACTTTAGTTTTATTAATCTAGTCATTATTTTTGTTTATTTATTTTTACTTCACTATATTTTATTTATTTATTTTCGTTAGGTTATTTCCTTGGTTTAGGTTAGACTCTACGTCAGTTTCTAACCTGAAGTCATACTAAGAACTTATTTGATGTAGATCCTGAGATTGAAAGAACTTTGTGTAGGAATCATCGTAGAATAAACCTTAGGGAGTTTGAACTAGATCATTGAATAGAGGACTTGGAAAGGGGCATCAAGGGATCATGCAATATGGAGGGTCAACCATGAATTATGTTTGACAATGATATGTTAGACTTAACTGGCACGAAATCCAACATTGTGAGGTCGATTGTACAAGCGAACAACATTGAAATCAAACCAAACATTATTCAAATGGTGCAACAATTAGTCTAATTTGACAAATTTTGAAATGAGGATCTTAACTTGCACATCTTTAACTTTTTAAAGATCGAGGATACTTCTAAAATGAATGGAGCAAACGATGATGCCATCAGACTGTGTTTATTTCCTTTCTATTTGAGAGGAAAAGCAAAGTAGTGGCTTAATTCTATGCCATGTTCGTCCCTAACCACCAAAGATTAAGAGGCCGAATTTTTTTTACTAAAATACTTTTCTCCTAGCTAAGGAACGACATCTCTTCATACTCCCAAACTGAAGGAGAATCATTATATAAAACTTGGTTAAGGAGATGATTCAATGATGGCCATATAATGGATTACCTCTGTGGATGCAAATCCAAACATTTTATAATGGGATAAGTCAAAATACTAGGCAATCAATTAGTGCAGCAGTTAGAGGGAAGTTGAATAACAAGACACCTGAAGCAACCCAAGAGTTGATCGAGGATTTGGCCATGAATAACTAAGGATAGAGTATAAACCACCAATAGGCCATCTGGAGTTTAGAAAGTAGACGCGGTAACGAGACTAACGAGTCAAGTGGAGGCCTTAAGCAAGAAGAAAAAAACATTCCTATGAATCCACAAAGAAGAGTGATGTAGTGTGAGCTGTATGGGTTAGATCACCTAGGACAAGACTATCAAGTTGATCAACCCAAACATATGTTTGCAAATGGTTGATAAATCAGTTCACCTTCTTAGGGGCATAATCAAGGTTATACCTATCAAGGTTGACAAATTCACCTTTCTTACTAATTTTACCATCTTGGGCATAGATGAAGATTTAGAGATACCCATTATCCTTAGGTGACCATTCTTAGATACCACCAAATCTCTTATAGACATTGATGGAGGAGAGTTAACTCTGAGAGTGGGAGATGAAAGGATTACATTTAGAGCCTCTGAAGTTAAGGAAAATCCTTTTGAAATTATGGATACTATCAAGATAAAGAAAACTTGTGATAAAGTGTTACAGGATTCCAATTGCAAGGATCCACCTAAGAAGCCACAAATTCAAAAGAATAATCGGAAGAATAAACCAAGGAAGAAAGGTGGAAAGCATAGAAAGGTAACTATTTGTAGGTTATGAAACCTTTGGTTAAGCTACAATCACATGATTCACTTGAGCCATCTTGAGTACAAAAGATACGTAGAGCTAAAGACATTAACCAAGTACTCCTTGGAAGGTAATCCAAGATTCAAGATTTTCTTTTGTTTTATTACTTTTGCATTTTATTTCTTTTTAATTGTTTGATTGTTTTCAATTATGTTATTTTTATTATTATCTCCTTTATTCCTTTTATCCTTTCTTTTGCTTTTATTTTTGCAAGGATAAGTCAGCATTGAATGGATCAAATCAAGAAATCACCATAATCAGGAAAGTACCCTTCTCACTTATATATTTAATTGTACTATGAACATTGAGGATAATATCCAATTTTAAATATGGGGATGATTTGACTGAATTTTAACTGAATTCTTCAATATAATCCTGATTATTTATTTTATTAACTGATGTCTTAGATTGGTTAAGATCTGTCCATGAATACTATATGTTATTGTTGAATATTGACTTATGTTGGTCTGCAAAAGGATGATGGTTAGAATGAAATTAATTTTCTAAGTTATATTTTTCATAATCATTGAAAATTTCAAGTTGAATGAAAATTACATATTATTTAAACCCATATATACATATTTTCAGGAGCTTTTGAGCCTAAAGAGCAAATTTTCAAAAAAAATTAGCTCTTTTGTATTCTTTCATGTGTGTGATATCATATATAGTAGGATAATTCTAGAACTTGCTTTTATTATGCATATTGAGACTATATTTGTTAAATTAGAAGCATTAACATGATAAAGGAACTTAGATTTACTAATTTGTTTAAGCCTATTTATTTGAAATTACCATACCTTTAAATTGACCTTTAGGAATAACCAAGTTAAGCTTTAGCCTTTTTCATTGATTTACCCACATATTAACCTTATTCCTATTTTTCTTCGAAGACTTGTTTATCATTTTGAACCTTACAGGTTATTTACTTTATTTATTTTTTTAGGCTTGAATTCAGTGAAAGGTCCAATATTGTAAGGATTGTAATATGCATGAATTAAGAGTCTTAATACTTTTCACCCTAAAAACTTAAGCATATTGAGTGAAATCTTGGTGAGGGCATAAGGATATATGTTTTTTATTTCAATGCTATTATTGATGTGATTACTATTAATATTGCTTAGGAAGTCAATTTTAGGACAACTTGAATCTAATTATATTATTTTGATTCAATTGGATATAATGATGCATAGTATGAATAGACAAGTTGAGATTGATGATGGATCAATTTTGTAAATTTTATAATTTTGATTATGGTTTATGACCGCACGTCGTTATACTAGTCAAAATAAAATAATTAGATGACTACTATAGCAGTGGCGAGTCTAGGTCGATCCCATAGAGAGTGTGCATAAAGTTTATGAAATGAAATTAACTGGTGTTTAGACTTAACAGGAAGTTTTGAATTTTTGAAAGAAGAAAATAAAATGGAACTAATTAATAAAAACAAATTAAAGAAAACATGCAAAAAAAAGATAAAAGTGGGGAATGTGGTAGGGACCTAATTCTTTGGTTCGATCTCAGCCTACACCCTAATTAAGCATATTTTATTAATTTGTTGTTCTTTAACCTCTTCTAGTAACTATTAATTGTGGGTTAATAATTAACCTGAGTTTTTCCTTAGGTTTTGTTTAATCAAGATACGATCGTTAATTAAACCTAACCACCGAACAACCTAGGATACAAACTTTAGATTTAATTAGGGAGTAGCATTACTAATTAGGAAAACTGATTAATCAAGGCAACAACCACATACGATGTGTTATTTAACTTAAGTCATGTTATCCCTAATGATTACAAATCATTAGTCGCTACACATGAATTTCAACATAACAATTACAGATTATATCAAAATTGTAGCAATGGTTTTGCAATTAACGATTTAATGAACACATTAAAATCATCAACTCATAATACCCAATGGTCATACACAAATAATCTAATAATAACAAAATTTTGATTATCCATACTTAATATCCAAATAAATTAATATAGGATAACATAATCAATTCCTAATAAGAGAAAGAAACATCAAAATAATAAAAAATTACTTAACCCAGGTCATCAGCATCGATATCACCTCTGAACCGGCGTCGGGATGCCTAACCCTTCATAATTCTTTCCTGAAAACATGCTTCAGCTCCCATTCCAATCCCTAGAAAAAAAACCCCTTTGGTTCAGCCCATTTACGCAGCTCTCAATGCATTAAATGCAGTCCACTATCTCAAGCTTCTTTATTATTGTTCACTGTTTGCTCCTCTCTTCAAGCATTGCCAGCTCTTTTCTCTTCTATTGTAGTTGATGAAGGCTACACTATTTCTTGATTGGACGAATTAATAAGCTTCCTCCTTAAATCTTTCTGCTGTGCCCTTCCTTTGTAAATGCAGCGTACCACGCTGCGTTTAAAATAGACATGTTGTGCATTTAATGCACAACACTGCGTTGCTACTTATGGTGTGCTACACTGCCATTTCTTGTTGTTCACTCCATGCCTCTCTGGTGCCCACTTGAATAGAACACACCACTCTTTTAGGCATGAAACACAATGCATTTTGACTGCTTTTGTTTCCTTCTTTAGTTGTGATTGTGTGCTTCATTTTTTCTTTTCTTTTAATTAATTTTTTTCTTCTTACTCCATAAAGAAAAGTAAAAATTAATCTTAAAAAAATGACCCATATGTAGTGCTTTCGACTCACTTTAATTTCTTTGCTTCCAAATTGTACATAAAATCATATATGAATTAAAGTTAGTATCTTAAGCATTTTTATATTATTAATCGCTAAGTGTAAATAGTTAAATGCATCAACAATTAAACATATATCAATTTCTCCCACACTTAGCTTTTGGCCATCATTGGGCAAAATATCAAAATTAAGCTCATTGACCCAAAACATTGACTTAATTTCTAGATTTTTCCAAGATTATACAATCACAAGCAAAGATGAGTGACTTAAAAAAAAATCATAGCAAGATGTCAACATTCCAAGCTTTTACTTATGATCAATCAACATTCAATATCTTTAAAAACTAAACAATCTAATAGTAGACTCAGAAAATGTGTTTAACTAAAATATATCTATGGGTACACTCAGCACCATTTATGATCATGACAATCCATAACTTTGCATATCATTTCATTTTTCCACCACTAAGGTAAGGTGAGGTGAGATGTATTTGGGTTAGGTAGCATGAAAGTTATCAAAGCTAGTGAAACAAAGCAACACTCATCAAAAACTGGGTATCATCAGCTATGACAAATGCAACATTTATATTTCACAACCCCATTCAACTCTCACACACAAACCACATGACGCATATACCGATCCAAAGAAATCCACTCATACAATTTATGCCAATGAAATCACAAGAGTAAACCTTCCAAGCCAACCTCTACCTTATATTTAACATACTCAAAAAATACATCCATTACAACTCTAGGAAGATGTATAAACCATAAACAACTTTTCAACATATATGCAATTCCTTCTTGATACATTTATTTTAAACAATTTTTTCATTCTTTTTTCTTTTTCTTCTTTCTTTTTTTCTTTTTATTTTCTTTTTTATTTTCTTTCTTTCTTTTCCTCATAAAAATTAAAATAAACTACATCAATATGGGAATTTCGATGATAAGTCATAAAATAATATCCCAACATTATAACCAACCCTCACATATGTAAACCCCCACACTTAGAATTTTGTACATCCACAAACTTAATAATCACAAATGTTCCACTAGCTTTATGGCTTGGGTAGGACATTTGGTTAATTTTAAAAGCATAAAATATGGTTTATACAAAACGAAAGGCTAAAACTCAAAGGGGTTTATCAAGGGAAAAATTATGTTAATAGGTAGGATATTTGGCTAATATAGTTTATTAATAACAAACAATGCCTAATTATATATGTTGAGCCCCGTTTTCGAAGCTCAACAATCCGTTCAAATATCATAAACATAAGCGTATTTCTCTGTAGAGTTATTTTAATGAAATCTCCTTAGTCATCATTCTCAAAACATCTCAAACCATAAGGGTGAGCCCACACAGTGGAATCACAATTTGAACTCTTCAAAATAATTGTTTCTGTAAGTCTTTAGTTTATTCTGAAGCAAGAACCATCTCAATCGGAGCTCTACGGTTCAAGATATCAGTAAAATACCAAAGTATGTGTGGTAAACAACTATTTCATGCTCTTCCAATCAATTTCCTCACTTTCTCTCCATCACTCTTTTCCAAATTAACACAAATGGATACCAATGTTTATTTAGAGGTATAAAAATGTGTTAGGAATCTATTGCTTCAAGAATCCCTCCATTTGGAGGTCGGATGATGAACTTGTGTTCGAAAGAATCAAACATGTTTACATCCTCAATCGTATTGTACCTATCTTGGGACAATTAGCATAACGTTTTCTAGATACCTCAGATTGAGGTCATTCTTAGACTTTTGAAAATAGGACTTCTAGATCTACGTCTTTTATGAAGACTACAAAGGGGGATTTTTCCATCTAGATGGTCAAAATTGCCGATTTATTGTAGTTGTCCCGTGTATGTCCACCTAATGGACATTGTCAAGCTTGAGAGTGCTTTTCAGACCCGAGAAGGTCCATTAATGTCCATTTAATGGACATTCACTAGGCTAGAGGTGTTTTTACACCCAAGAAGTTCCGTTTAACAGTCCTAAAGCCTGTCTAATGAAAATATGTGGCACAAAACTCCCTCCAGAGCCTCTCCAATGGTTCCTACATCCACTCTAACATCTCTTTCACTCATAATCTTCCCAAACTCATTTCTTCTAATGCAATATCACTCCTTAAACATTCAATTACTAATTGGGTTGCATTAAACTCCCAAACCTCAACTCAAATGACTCATCAAATCCAACCAATTCTCAAAACTTACTTCAGCTGTCCTATATGCATCCTATGCAACATCATCACTTATATTAAACATATCTCTTAGTTCTGATATCTAAAAATTCCATACTTCATCTATTGTACCCTGATTCCGGAGCCCAGCATTCAGAGACAATTTACAAAAGCAATGCTTGCCCTCAACTATACTAAACCTGTTATGGAACATTTGAAATAGCCTTCATTATAGATATCAGATTAGGGTGTTCTTTGGATAGTTTGAAAAAGGACTTCTAGATCTACCACTTTCATGAGACCTTGAAGACAATTTCTATCATCTGGATGGTCAAAAAATGGACCAAACGATGGTATCAGACGAATAGTGTACAGAAGAAGAAGTCTCGGTCACATAAGCAGGAGGCAGACGAAGCAAAAAGACAAACGAAACAAAGGACAAGAAAAACAAAAAGACAGATGAAACAAAAGATAAACGAAGCAAAAAGACAGATGGAACAAAACATAGATGAAGCGAAAAGCAGACAAAATAAATGATAGATGAAATAAAAAGACAGACGAAGCAAAAAGTAGACAAAGCTGAGTCAACTTAAGATGAAGCAAAGTCAACTTAAGACGATGCAACTCTTAAGACATAGCGGAGTCAACTTAAGACAAAGCAAAGTCAACTTAAGATAATGTAACTCTTAAGGCAAAGTGGAGTCAACTTAAGATGAAGCAAAGTCAACTTAAGATGATGCAACTCTTACGATGAAGCAGAGTCAACTTAAGAAGAAGCAAAGTCAACTTAAGACGATGTAACTCTTAAGGCGAAGTGGAGTCAACTTATCACGAAGCAAAGTCAACTTAAGACGATGCAACTCTTAAGATGAAACAGAGTCAACTTAAGACGAAACAAAGTCAACTTAAGATTATGCAACTCTTAAGGTGAAGTGGAGTCAACTTAAGACGAAACAAAGTCAACATAAGATGATATGACATCATTAGAGATGATATGACATCATCACAGCAATATGTCTTCACAGACGATATTACCTATACTAATGAGCATCTCCCCTTAAAAGGACCATAACTTCTAACTCAGATTCCCAAAAATTTCGTGCAATATACTGTTGGAAATCTAAAAGAAATACCTACAACTTTCTAGAAGGCAATTTTGATTAATTTCACCTCAATTAGTCTAGTTCTCTCCTGGAAGTTGGCACACAAATCTCTACACCTATGAAAGACTTAGATCATGAAATGTACAACTACCGAAGAAACATGCACATACACCTGGGGACTCTTTAGTTCTAAACTCATTTGCCCAGGGCAACAGAAGCTCATACATCACTTCAATTACATCATAACATTTTGAACAAGGGCTTAACCCAAAATACAACATATACAGGATGCTTGATGTTTACATGCTTATATAGCTATTCCAAAGTGATCAAACTAACTTAACTACAACAACTACTATCTTGGAATTTGTCGAAATGCCTTGCAAGGATCACTAATCTCCTCGATCTGCACCTGAGGAGGGAATAGTGGGGTGAGCTACACAGCTCAGTGGCTAATATATTTATAGCTATCACTAATTTGCCACAAATTCAAGCATATGTATATATATATATATATATCTAACAACTTAAGCATTTTCAAATTAGCTCAAAAACTCATAATTAAACAAGTCATCACATAACTCATAACATAGGCTTTAACCATTATGCATAACGAGAAAATACATCATGCTTGACAATTTAAAGACGCAATGCACAAGCAAATGGCTTGAGGGTTCCATGGAAATAGAATGGAGAAACTAAAGTTTACACCATGAATAGAATAAGTCCATTTTCGGAGCTCATATGCCACAAGCGGGCAACCGGGAGAAGGCTGTTGTCAACGTGCACCTCACAAATAAAATGGTTCCACTCTTGCCCAAACAAAAGCACATATTCGTTTTATCATATTCTCATACTTTTATGCTTTCTCATATTTTCATTCATACAAAATGCCATGACATGTTTCAATGTCATAACTTGATCACAATTCATAAATCACAATGTGTTGGGCCCGGTCCCCGGATCCCCAATTCCCAAGGCGGCCCCTCGGGCTACGCCGACGTCGGGGGCCCAAATACCGTCGGACCCGATCCCAACATTTTATACATATACATCACACATAATCATTATTCACACACCATCATTATCACACATTCCGACACTTACACATGCATCTAAATATGAATTAAACTCATGCCATTAGTATTCAAAATCGTACGAAATACATAACAACGTTCCAATCCAAAATACATGAAATATGCTCCATGAGAGAATGCTCGGAGGGCCAACCAAAATACAAACTTATGACAAAGCTC
>JANJEY010009717.1:0-10476 GCA_024703695.1 Erythroxylum cataractarum
GATGGCCAACGGAGGTGTCTGAAGATGGTGCAGACCCGGAGGCAATAAAGTAGCACATGCTACCAGCCTGTCCGCACACTGGTTCCCCTCTCGCCCGACATGGCGCAGCACCACCTCCCAGTCTTGGTTCAATAGACTTCGAATACCTACAACCAAGAAAAGATCCTCAGTCAGAACGCGCTGGGAAGAGGAAAGGATATTAATGACCTCCAACGAGTCGACTTCAACGACGAGTCGACGGTAGCCCCGGTCCTACGCCAGCGTGAGACCAGAATGGACCCCGTGAAGCTCTGCGGTGAGAGGGGAGCTTCGTCCGAAATGCTGCTGAAAGCCCCCGCACCATTGCCCATACTGATCCCGAATTAAGCCGCCAGCCGAAGCCCGCGATACCCCAGGAGTGACCGCACCATCCGTATTCAACTTCATCCAGCCTGCCAACGGCCGAGTCCAGCCCACGGGAGTCCCCACCGGTATGGTGGTGCCCGGGAAGACACAGGACTCCAAGAGTCGAGCTCGTGAAATCCACTCAACATAATCCAGAACCAAGCGGCAACCATTAGTCGGCCAGATAAAGCCCTGCTCGAACAGATATTTATTCCGCCAGGTCCACAAATACCAACAGGCGACCCCAAAGATAATAGACCACTCAACCTGATGAAAAGGTAGCATGGTGGTAAGGTTAGAAAGGACCCAGTCCCCTTCCTCCTGGTGATAGAATCGGTGTCCCAGCACAGCCCGCGGAAACTGAGCCCAAAAGGTGCGCACCCGCGGGCAGTCCCTTACCACGTGGAGCGTGGTCTCGTCACGGCCACAGTAAACGCAACGACTATCAGTGGTGAGGTGACGGATAACCCATTGGCGATTCGTCAGAAGTTTACCGTGAGCCAATAGCCACAAGAAGGACCGGATTCGTTGAGGACCGGCCCATTTCCAAACTACCTCCTACACCCTGGGTTGCGAGGCAGTGGCGATACTCGCCTGCAACTCGTATGCCGACGCTACCGAAAACCGCCCATGGGAGGTGGGACCCCAAATGAGTTGATCAGCCGCCGCATCAGCCAACGGAGGCCTGATGGAGGCGAGAGTCAAGCAAACCGCAGTTGGGAGGAACTGCTGGAACACGGTCCAACGCCAGTTGCCACTCTCGTCCGTGAAGTCAGCCACCGTAGCCTGCATTAAAGATTCAAGGATGCCCACAGTAGTCAGATGGATCAACGGTCCCCAGTCTCCAACCCAGTTATCGAGCCAAAATAAAATACGGCGGCCATTGCCCATGACCCAACGGCTGCCTTGACGAATAATTGACCAGACCGTCGAAAGGCTGCGCCAGACCATGGAAGCCCGGGGCCTCGCAATAGTGTAAGGCAAATGGTGAGTATCTAACTGGTACTTCTCACAAAGCACACGAACCCAGAGGGCGGTCGGATTGACTAACAACGTCCAACCAAGCTTGGCAAGTAAAGCGTCATTAGTGGGCCGGAGACGGCGAATGCCCAATCCCCCGGCGGACTTCGGCTGGCAAACTGTGTTCCAGTTCACCAAGTGGAGATGACGGTGTGAGTCGGTCGAGGCCCAAATAAAATCTTGCATGAGCTGTTCAAGAGCATCACAAAGGTGGCGTGGCAGGCGGACGGTCTGCATCGTAAAAATGGGAAGCGCGGAGATAACCGACTGGGCTAAAGTAACCCGACCGGCCAGGGACAAAGTCTGGCACGCCAGCCCGTGAGTCGGGCTTGAGCCTTATCCAGAATATGATGGAAGGTCCGTCTGGTAATCCTCCCGTGAAACAAAGGAACCCCGAGATACCGACCCAAGTTAGTCGTACAGCTTAGCCGGAGGCCCTGACTGAGTCGTCGGGCGGTGGCCTGGGGCACATTCCTAGAGAAAAAAAATTCGGGTCTTCTCGAGACTTATTTTTTGACCCGAGGCGGCGCAGAAAGTCTGTAAGGTTCGGGTGATCACCTGCGACTGGGACTCCGCAGCTTCTGCAAAAAGGACCAGGTCATCAGCGAAGAAAAGGTGAGAAATGGGAGGTCCCGTCCGCCCAAGACGGATGGGACGCCAATGGCCCGCGGCTACCTCCTAGGAGATAAGATGGCCAAGGCGTTCCATGCAGAGAACAAAAAGATAAGGGGAAAGCGGGTCCCCCTGCCGAACCCCCTGAGACGGCCAAAAGACATCAGAAACGGCACCTTGCCAGGCAACCCGAAACGACACCGTCGTGACACAAAGCATGATGACACGGAGGAGGCTCTCAGGAATCCCTAGATCATGAAGAGTATCTCGGATAAAAGGCCAACGAAGCCGATCATAAGCCTTCTCAAGATCGACTTTGATGGCTAGGAAGCCTTTCCGACCTGACTTCTTCCGCATCGAATGAATCACTTCCTGGGCAATGATAATATTGTCGGTAATCCGTCGGCCAGGAATGAAACTACATTGATTCTCCGCTACAAGCTGAGGCATGAAAGGTTGCAACCTATGAACAATAACTTTAGCGATGGCTTTGTAAAGAATGGTACAGAGGCTGATAGGTCGAAACTGAGAGATCTGCTGGGGAACCGGGATTTTGGGAATGAGGATCAGAAGAGTTTGATTCAAGTCCGGTTCCCAATGCTCCTGGCTAAAGATTTTCTGGATAAATGCCACGACCGCAGGGCCAACCGTCGACCATTGAGACTGAAAAAAGAGCGCATTAAAGCCATCTACCTCGGCAGCTTTATTCGGATTCATCGCAAAAATAGCACCCTTGACCTCATGCGCAAGAATCGGCAACGCCAGGTCGTGGACCTGCGAGTTGGAAAGGGTAGGGGTCCCGCCAGGAGAAGAGAGCGGGACATATGCCCCTACGTCCTCAGTATAAAGCTGAGCGTAGTAGGTGTTGACGAGGCGACGCAGTCGGTCAGGGTTCGTGATCCATGAACCACCAGTATCTGCAAGACGAACAATCCGAAGTTTCTTGCGTTTGGAGAGTGTAACAGAGTGATAAAACTTAGTATTACGATCTCCTTGCGCAATCCACTGACAACGGGCTTTCTGGTGCCAAAGCAGCTCCTCCTCACTGAGCACTTGCATAAGGTCGCGGCTCAAATGGTCTTCCAAGTCAAGCAGAGAGGCAGAGGGATCAGTGGATATAGCACGCTGAATGCCCCGTAACCGACCCATCAGACGGTGTTTGCGATGCATGATGTTGCCAAAGACATGGGTATGCCAATGCTGAAGATGGGAACAAAAGCGAAGAAGCGATTGACTCATAGACTCCCCGCCAGGATGCCAATGTTGCGCCACTAATCCGGGAAACGTCGAGTGAGTGACCCAGGCATTTTGAAAACAAAAATGCTGGGGTCGGGATGGCCGAGCAGGAAGCGAATTAAGATGAAACAGAAGCGGCCGATGATCCGAACCAAGGAAGGGGAGGTGGTGATTAATCGATTGAGGGAAGGAGTGGATCCAAGGAGTGGACCCAAAGACTCGATCCAGTCGGGCAGCGACCGACCCACGCCGCCAAGTAAATTTCGAGCCCACATAACCCAGATCATGAAGACCGCACTAATGGACCCAATCTCGGAACCGAGAGTTAACAACCCGGGAGGATTGGGCCCCGCCCTGTCTATCCGAGCTTTTGAGTTTAGCATTAAAATCGCCGCCCACTAACCAGGGCCCAGAGCAGCGTCCTCCAAGCCAACTTAAGATAGGCCAAAGTTGAGTTTGCGTGGTCAGTTGCGGACTAGCATAGACGGCGGTAAAATCAAAGGAACCCTGTCCCGACTTAACTGTAGTATGGATGAATTGCCTATGAGCCATAATGATCGAGATATCAAAATCGGACTTCCAAAGTAGCCAAATGCCACCCGAGTAGCCAGTAGCCTCGACGCGGAAGGAAAAATCAAACCCGAGAGAAAGAATGACGCGGTGAGCACGCTCGCCACTAATCCTGGGCTCCAGTAGCACCAAAATACCCGGCCGATGCAGGCGAAGATAATTACGCAGGACGGTCTGGAAACGCGACCCTCCCGCCCCTTGACAATTCCATAGGAGAATTGACATAAGGAAAATGGAAGGGGAAAAAGCTAAGATGAGGCGCCCGGTGGGCCACCCTCCTGGTCTTGTTGAACGGCGACTTCGAATTGGGCCTGGTCCATTGCCTCATCCAGTGGTTGTAGCAGTAAATTAACTGGAGACCGAGAAGCCAAGCTTAAATCTGGTGGAACGGCAAGGGGCGAGAGGAGGGTTGCTCGCCCTTCCCCAGGTTCAATCCCGGTACCCTCAACCCCTTCCATGAGAGGAGAAGGTTCGGAATTGTCCTAAATCGGGGCAAGCAAAAGAGCCTGGTCGCATACCATTTCAGTATGCGACTGGATTTCAATTGCCAAATGGTTATCCGTAACTGAGGGTTGGAGTGGGACCAGCGCAGGGGCCAGCTCAAGTGGCCCACTAGCAGAATCCCGGCCCACACTTGGTGACCTGGGCGGTCCTTCCACTGAACCCAGGGGCTGGGCCTGGGCTGTAGAAACGAGGGTTGGCTCCTCAGTTACACTAGGACCAGAAGGAGACACATGTGGTTCAGTCTGAACCACCGAGGACTGTAGCACGCGTCTGCCACTACCTGTAAAAACGAAAGGATGGGATTGTTGGTCAGAATGGGTAACGTCTGCAGTTTGCGTCTCAACGGTTGCCAGGACGTTGAAACGTGAGCCCCCAACGGATGCCGCCGCTCCTCGCTGACCTGCCCGTGGGTTGACGGGTCGACGTAGATTGCCTGGGCGTGCCGAAGAAGACGACGGGGATAGAGAGCCAGGAGCATGCTCCCGGTTCTGACCGCGTCTGCCCGACCGTGTCTAGGTCGGGCGAGACGCCTGTCGCTGGACGAGGGTCCAGGGCTGCTCTCCGGGAGGGGGAGCAGTGGCAGTCCCAGCAGTGCGGTGACAAAGCTGGGTTGGTCGCGAGGGCCCAGGGTCGCCCTCCTGGCAAGGAACCTGTGAGTCGTCCGCAGGGGAGGTGCGCTAAGGGCAGGTGTTAGTATCATGGCCTGTGAATCCACAGCCGGAGCAGACCACCGGAAGACCCTCGTATTCCACCATCAGAGTTTCGCCATCCAAGGTGACACTGGTACGGAGGGGAGCACTAAGGTCAAGCTCCACTGCCATCCGGGCAAAGTGCCCCCGCTGAGCATTTGTGGTAGCGTCGTCGACCTTCACAAGGCTGCCCACCAGGTTCCCTAATGCTTGTAAGATCTGTGGATGATAGCGCGCAATGGGAAGATTAGGAAACCAGACCCAAACCACCGCGCGAGTCACCTGCGCCTGCGTCGGCCGGAAGGACGGGAGCCAACGTTGAACAGCGAGCACTTGCCCGAAGATCATCCAGGGGCCGGAGGTCAATACGCGAAGGTAGTCGGCATCCTCCTTAAACTTAACAAGGTAGAACTCATGATCCATGTCCACCACCTTCATTGGACTCCGAGGTTGCCACAGACTATGGAGCCGATTGCAGAGAGTCCTAAATCCAATCCTACGCCCCATCAGTTTAACGATCACCGTCTTCTCCCATTGGTTGTCGAGGCGATGTTTGAAAGCCTGGGAAAGCCAGAGACTGGGGCCACGTTCCCCCACCTCCGTCGTTATGTCCCCATCATCAACGGTGACAGGCTCATCCTCCGTCCATGCCTGAACCGGAGCTTGGGTCGGCACTGAAGAAGTCCCCGTCACGGCCGCACTATATGTCGGTTTAGGAGGAAGGAGCTCATCGTCGCGTTTTCGGGTCCGTCCTTTCTTGAAGGGCTGACCCTCCGGGGCATTGGAGGCCATAACCTCCGAGAATCACGCGTAGAACCAGGAAATGGAAATAAGCAAGAGCACCGAGAACGCCTGAGAGTCTTGTACATACAAGAACAGGAAAAGCAACCAGAAGTCTTCCTTCTGCAAATTGGCAATGTTTCAACTAATGAAGTAAGAGCTAGCCTTACATCTACTTTTGGTTCTACTGGTCATTTTAGTTTCACTTCCAATTCGTACAAAAACATCCTCCCATAATAGTTATTTGTCGCTCTAAATAACATGTTACCGTGTTGATTACTTTGCTAATAACTCATAGGACAAAGATGCATAAAGATATAGACTGTCTGGAAAAAGAAGAATTGGAAAATTGAGAAAGAACACAAACGTTGTACCCATAAGGCTAACGAGAAAAGAAAGATTTGGAATACTTAGGCAAGAAAAATATCATATATTAGGTTTGCCTTTATCAAGAACTAAGATATCATCTCAATAAAATGATATCTCAATAATTGTACACGTCTCAATAATTAAAATAATAGTCCACGTGTTATGTCAAGTATTTTTAACAAGACTGATACTTGACATTGAGATATTTAATTTTTAATTTGTTCAAAAATGAAATATAGTTAATAAAAATATTGCTAACATAAATCTAAAAACTCTTGAAAATATTTTTATTATATATTTATTTAAATGAATTTGATCATTTTTATATCTTTATCGTTACATTTTATTATAGATTAAGCTCCTATTTTATTATTTTTTAAATCTTAGATGTAGATTTTTAATATCATTGTATATATTTTATTCTTTTTTTTCTACTTCATAATTTGTGAAAGCTTTTGAAAACGAACTTTCTTTTATTTTTTGCCTATTTTTGAATAATATTTAATAAATTAATTTGATAACTTGGTTTAGTTATATAGCACAATTATACAACAGAGGCAATTCTTACTTTTGTTTATAGCAGTTAGCTTCCCCTTTATCTAGCAATTTACTTGTATAGGTGTAAAGCTATAAAAAGTAAGTTAAATTATGTAGCCTTTACGTTAAAACCAAGGATACGAAAACCGGATCGGACCGGACGATCCGACCAGAATTTGTCTGAACCGGTCATGTGTCCGGTTCAGTTTTAGTTAATAACCCTTGAATATAAAAACCGGCCGATTTATCAGAGAACCGGTCGGTTTTCTGACGAACCGATTATTTGATAACCGAATTTAAACCTAAATCTTATCGTTTCACTCCTCTCTTGCAGAACGCCTCCATCGCACATTTTCACTTACTTCAGCATTGGAGCTTAAGCAACCAAATTACCAATTATTAAGAACTCAAAAAATTAAGTAACTATCCATGTTTACACTCAATTATTTATAGTTAGGATTAATTGTAAAACAAATATTAAATTTTACGATACAACTCTAACTTTAAAATGCAATATTAGTTTTAATTTTTAATTTTTAATAAAAATATTCTGACATTAAATTTTTGTTATTGTAAATGACATAACGAGTCACGTTATATTCATATTTGTTCCAATTTTAAAATTATGATAATTTTAATTTATTGAATAATAAAATTTATACGTGATACATATAATACGTGGCATTTACATGACAAAAATTACTAATACGATATAGTTCGCGACATCATTTATGTTATTAACGAAGAACTAAATGTCAAACTATTTTTACTAAAAAATGAAAAATAGAATTATTTTAGTGCTATTTTTAAGTTTGAGATGTTATTATAAAATTGAGTAAAGTTGTAAATTTTTGATAATTAACTCTTTAAATTATATAATCCAAGTTTTAAGCCCCTCATTTGACATGTTCTATATGGCCAAAAATTTACGAGTCAAAATCACCCATCGGACAAGTCACATGTTGATTACTTTGGCAATAAAAGGGGGACTTAAAAAATTCTCTAATTTGACATAAATTTATAATTATAATTCAAACTTTAAAAATTAATAATAAAATATTAAATTTTTTATATTTTATAAAAATAACTTGATATTAGTCTCTATGCTAATTTAACTAATGTACCAAATCAAGTCAGTTGGGTTAAATAATGTCAAGCATAAGTAAAATTCTACGTCATATTATAATAAAATAAAATAAATTAATATTAAGAAACAAAAGAAAAGGAAAATTTTGCAATGATTGCAAAATTATGCAATGCTTCAACATCTTTGAATAATTATCCCTTTAATGTAGTCGATGTAGTAAGCCATATTATATTTGTATTTATTATATTTATGTTACCAATAAATTTTATTATTTAATAAAATAAAATATTACAAATCCTAAAATAATCATGTTAATAAAATAAAATATTGCAAATCCTAAAATAGTTGTACACTTCTTTATATGTTTTACTTCATAACTAATTTAGGATTTATGACATTTTTAATTTATTAATTAATAAAATTTACATGTAACACAAATATAATATATGACATCCATGTACAAAAATATTAATCTGACATGATTTGTCAGGTCATTTATATTATTAGCAGATAATTTAACGTTAGACTATTTTTCATAAAAATTGAAAATTTAAATTATTTTAATGTGATTTTTAAAGTTTCAATCGTTATTATAAAATTAATTAAAAAGTTTAAAATTGTTAATATTTAACTCTTATAATTATGTAATTCAAGTTTTAAACAAACTGAGTGACTAAGAGTATATACATCCAAGTGACCAAGAGTATATATATATAGTCAAAAATTCACGAGTCAAAATCACCCATTTGACACATTACCGTATTGTTGTGTTGATAACTTTGGCAATAACTCGTATAAGAAAAGGAAGACTTGAAAGTTTGGGGTAGGAAACAAATGATCGTTGTATCGCGTGTGACCCTTCAATAAGTAGCCATGAGAATAACACGAAAAGAAAGACTTGGATAGTGCTGGAACAGACAACGTATGTTTAGTAAAGAGTTAATTATTAAATTAATATCAAAATTTACATAATTTTATAATTATAATTTAAAATTTAAAAAATAGTAAAATATTTGAATTTTATAGTTTTTGTTAAAAAATTTGATATTAGTCTGTCAGTTAGAATTAGCGTTGTAAATTATATCAATTGAGTTAAGCAATGTCAACTATGAGTGAACTTTTATGTTAGATTATAATAAAATAAAATTAATTAATACTTAGTCGAAAGTTTATTAATGAAATGAAATGAAATGTAATACTATTTCATCGTTTGAGAAGAAAATTTATAATAAAATACAATGTAATAAAATAAACGAGAAGAATTTCACATTACATCTTATTCTATCATAAATAATAAAAATGATAAACCTTTAATTTAAGAGTTTAAGATTAAATATAAAATGATAAACAATTTTACATTATATTATATTATAAACTCTTCTTTCAAACAACATTTTAATATATTATATTATAAATTCTTCAATTTTTTATAATAATAATTTTCATTATTATATCATTTATTATAAATTATTTTATTTTATTTCATTTCATTTTATTTTCTCATGTAATCAAGGCAATAATGTCTCTGCCATGGTCTAACCACTTCACCTACTCTCTCACCGTCGAAAGAGACCCGAGCCCTCACAGTCCTACCTCTGAAGCTCACGTCTTTTCATCAATTCCTGCTTTTAAGCAACAAAATAATTTGGTACCTAATTCTCATTTCCTATGTTTTGTATCTTTGTATGCAGGGGGTTTGGTTGGTGCTTTTCGTACTTGTCAGCAACATTGCTACATATACGAAACTGACAAACGAGTCATGCCCTGTTTTTAAGATAGTTAACCACGGTGGGTCAGCCACCGGACGCGGCGGTGCGGTAAATCTAACTCAAAAGATGAGTTCTTTGTGGTATTAGTGGAGACCCCACGTGAAAAAATAGCCCAAGAACTTACCCTTTTTCGTAGTACAAATGCGGTGTGAATCCTGCGCGCAGAGAAACGTGGACTGATATGATAAGAGCCTTCACGTGGCAGTGTCATATTAATCGTCAAGATAATCAACGGACGCCGTTTAGGATGATTGTCTTCTTTCACATCATTATCATAATAAATAAGGGTCTTTTCTTCACTATTCACGATCTCACGTACTTCAGCCTGTTGATCCTTTGCATCGTTTTGGATTTTAGAAGACTGGTTAAGGGTTAGAGAGTATTGTAAAAGAATGGCCACTCTTAAGCTTCCTGCTCATGTTCCTGCTCCATCTGCGGACGCTGAACAACTCCGCAAAGCCTTTGAAGGTCAAACCTTACTAAATCTTTTTGTGATGGCTTATAGTGGTGTTCTGGATATTGAACACATCGATTGATCTTTTTTGGGGTTTTGATCATATTAGTTTTAGTTTATATGTTGTGAGGTCATCTGTTCTTAGACGATCAACATTTCTCTGATTTTTTATCTCTGTTTTACTCTGTCTTTTGTTAAGGGACGATTTCTGAACTTATTTCTCTTGACGGTTAAGGATGATCATATATTATCATACGATCTGCAAAGCTTGTTTTTTGTTTTTTTTGGGTCAATGGAAAAGCTACTTTTAGCACAAGGGCTTTGGTTGCTATTAGTTCTTGTTGCTGTTCTTTCAAAATTACATCTCCACAGATACAAATCTGCAATGTACTCTGGATCGGAGGGAGTGAATTTTCAAGTTGTTGAAGATCCTATGTTGCTACATTGATATTCCTGATGATCATT
>JANJEY010009784.1:0-10469 GCA_024703695.1 Erythroxylum cataractarum
GTGCAATTTATCAAAACTCAATATGCGGGACCAAAATAAGCATAAAAATCAGAGATCAGGAGTCAACAAATGCATAATTACTAAAGAAAACGGGCCTAATTTATAGTATAAATTTGGTCCAATCACTCTGCCAATAGAAAGCCATCGAAATGGTTAAATCTATGTCTTTGGCCACTACTGCGTTGACGACTACCAATTAGATCTTACCCTTTAAGATCAAGATGGAAAACCAAAGCAACCAACGTAAGCAAGCGAAGGAAAAGAAGGATGTGCCCGTCGCCGACGGTTAGCCAACAACGGAAAGAACTTAAATGGTATGTAATCTTAGAATTGATGGAAACGAAACTTAATCGTAGCCGTTTAACTAACAAAAGTGATGTTGACCGGTGGTGGAAAAATTGGACCACATGAGTGAAACGTAAGAACAGCCAAAAGATTCATCAAGCATTCCAGAAAGCTTTTAAATCAACCAAGTGAGCCGCTCCCTCTCAGTTACAAGACAGACAAAATCCAGAAAAGCCCAGTCATCCTCCTCTGTCTACATGTATGGAGGCACATTAATATTGGAGAAAGGATTTAATGGGGGCAAGTGATTAGAATTACTATTGTTGTGTTGACTTCTTCCATGTGAGTTTCAATCGTACTATTGAAGTTTCTGTTTAAACACTTTCTTGAACGAAACATATACCTTTAACATCCTCCTAGGATACTGATCTTCTTTCATAATTCTACATTTGATTGTATCTTGCACTTGAAACTTTAATTGGTAGGTCCTTGTGAGAGACAGCACCCTACATGAGTGCATTCGGTACAGGTCAAGCTACAACATATAAAATGCTTGAGATCATAAATAAAAAGCCAGAGATAGATTCTTATGAAACAAGTGGAAGAACATTGGACAACATATGTGGAGATGTATAGTCGAAAGATGTTTATTTTAGATATCCTGCCAGACCTGATGAGCAAATATTTTATGGATTTTCACTTTTCAACCCAAATGGCACAACTGCAACATTGGTTGGGCATAGTGGAAGACAGTGATCAGTTTGATAGAAAGATTATACAATCCACTAGCTAATAAATTGTTGACTGATGGTACTAACCTCGCTTGAAGATACCCCTCTGAGAGTTAAAGATGGCACGTCCTCTACACAACCTCTCGAGCGAGAATGATGGTTGAAGCAAATCGTCAAGCACCTTCAGAGCTTGTTCATGCAAGCTTCAACAAGAATAAATTGCTACAACTTCAGCTCCTCAATTTGTATTCAAGTGCATAATGTATCTCCAAATATAATAACTCAGATTACTCACAAATTTGTGAATGTATGACTAAAGGACTAATGTGTTTAAGAAATAGATGTAACTCTCCCTATTGAAATCAAAATGTCAACTTTTGTGTTGAGACTTTGGAAACACTGTCTATTTTATGTATATGCTACTTCAGCTACTCACTCCTCAGTGAACTAATGTTCTTATGGGAAACTCAACTAAATTGATAAAGCAAGCAGATAAACAAACTTAATTGAAAATATGTATATTGGTGAGTTTTGTGGTTTTTCATTCTCATTCTAATCCTAAGCTAGTTTCAAGATCTTTTTTAAAACAAAACATCAGCTAATGCTTCTTTTCCACTTATGATATTCAACTTCAAAACTTACTACTGGAAATCAAAATAAAACATAACATGAAAATTGAAACTTGAATAAAATTGATCTTGTATTGAAGGTTTTTTATTTTTTTTCATACATACCCAAAGATGAAGAATGAGGAGCTTTATATTTAGCTCTATCTCATTCGGATACAACTTGAAAACTAAAACTAAAGGACAAAAACTGAAACTGATGAATAAAGCTAAACTAGTACAAACATTTCCTGATTTGGCCAGACATAAAAGCAACTTCATTTGTCTTTAGCATAACTAAAACTAACATTGGTAAAAACTGAAGCTTTAACAACATGAACAGTAAACGATTTTTTCCAACAGCTACTTGATTCTGTAGCAACCAATATCCTGACATGCAAATCCGATTGTCAACCAAGAGATTGAGATGCTACAGCTACATGTGTGTTGTTTAGCTCTAACAAGACTTGATTTCACTAATTAATCTTCCCGGAATCTTGCTTCAGACTTTTGCTATTTTCCTCCTTTGCACTTTTCTGTTCTGTTTTTCTTCGTGGTGCATTTTCTGGATTTTTCATGGTTTCTTTCATTCTCTCTTCTTCTTCCCTTTTGTATTGAATTTCCTTCATCAAAGTTTGATCTCCATTCTTCTGACCCTGATATACATTGCTTTGATCTATGTAGCTTCGAATTATGCCTAGGATCAACATTTCCAATCTCCATTTGTTTCTATAGTCCTTTAACTTTCCTTTCAGCTTCCCCTTCTTTCTAACCTTTATTGACATTGCTAACTCTTCCACTATCTTCATAATTTCATGATACACAAGACAATTTAACTCAATAGTTCCCCCTTTGTCTTGTGGAGCCTGCACACCAATCATCCTTTTAAGTGATTCAAATCTCCACTTAGGTAATGCTTTAGTGAACACATCTACAAATTGGAAGCTTGATCGACAAAAAGCCATCTTAATCTCTTTTTATTTAACCAATTCTCTAACATAATGATACTTCACTCTAATATGCTTAGTTCTCATGTGATCAGAAGGGTTTGCGGCCATTGCTATTGCTACACTTGAGTCACAATATATAGGCACACATTTTCCTTGCAATTCATCAACATCCTTTAGAATCTTCTTCAACCATTGTGTTTATTTAGTTTCCATGTTAACAGCCACATACTTAGCCTCAGCCGTGGATTGAGTTACCACTTTTTGCTTCCTTGAACTCCATTCAAAGATTCCAGTCCCCAAACTACAACAATATCCCCTCCTACTCTTGCAATCTTCATTTCCAGCATAGCTTGCATCACTAAACACATACAATTCCACATTTTTTCTTCTTCCATACCATATACCATGATCAACCGAATGTTTTATATATCTCAACACTCTTCTAGCATACAATGCATGATATCTTGAAGGATTATGATTGAAAGCAGCTAATGTGTTGACAGCACATGCAATGTTGGGTCTTGATGCACTTAAATACGTTAATGAACCAATCATGTTTCTATAATAGATTTCATCAAATTGTTCACCTGGTTTTGTTGCCTCCAACTTCAGTTGATGCTCCATTGGTGTTGTCATGCCACTGCTTTCCTTCAAACTGAATTTATCAATCAGTTCCTCAACATACTTCCTTTGATGAATGAAGATGCCATCCTCTCTTTGCTGAATTTCCAAACCCAAGAAGTATCTCATTTATCCCAAATCAGTCATTTGAAATTCTGATTTCATTGAATCCTTGATCTCACTCACAAGCTTATCTTCAGTCCCTATAAGCAACAAATCATCAACATAAAAGGAGCATATCAATTTCCCTTCGGTATAGGTCTTAACATATAACGTTGCTTCACTTTTGCTTCTCTTAAAGCCATTTTGCATCAAGTAGTTGTTGATTCTTGAATACCAAGCTCTTAGAGCTTGTTTCAAGCCATACAATGCCTTTATCAACTTATACACTTTATGCTCTTGCCCTTCCTTCACATAATCTTTGGATTGCTTCAAGTAAACTTCCTCATATAGCATTCCATTCAAGAAAGCACTCTTGACATCCATTTGATGCACTTTCCACCCATTGTTTGCTGCTAGTGCCAAAAACGTCTTCACCGTGTCTAATCTTGCAACTAGAGCATAGTTTTCTATATAGTCTACCCCATACTCTTGCTTATATTCCCTCACAACTATCCTTGCCTTGTATTTGTTGATTGAACCATCCGAATTTAACTTCTCTTTGAATATCCACTTCAAATCCATAACTTTGGTTTCTGGACTTGATAAATCTACTAACAGCTAAGTTCAATTTTCTTTAATTGCCTTCATTTCTTCATCCATAGAGCTCTTCCATACTCCTTGCTTCATTGCTTGTTTGAATTTTTTTGGCTCTGAACCTATTAGCAAGGCAAATTCAACAATTGACAATGCTTCATCAGTTTTATCTTCATCTGCTACTCTTTACCTAAAATCAAAAATAGGGTTAGTTTCTCTATAAAATGATGCCAAGTCCCTTGTTTTGTGAGCACAGTTTGAGCTTGGTGCGCCTTCTTGAGAATCCCAGCTCACTCTTCCACTTTCAGGACTTGACAGATGCTTCTCTTAAGCTTCATCACTATCAATACCATCTGGACTAGGTGGATCTGAGTGAGATGTCTCCTCCTGAGATCCATCACCTCCAAGGTTGTGATCATCATCTGCATCCTCTCTTGATGTTTCATCTACATTTGTATCTTTTAATGGAAATTCAACACCAACTTTCCCTTATCTTCTATCAATCAGCTCATCCCACTTCCATGCCTCATTCTCATCAAATCTTACGTCTCTAGTCTCCAGCATCTTCCCCATTTTTGGATTGTAAATCCGATATCCTTTTGACTCTCCACAATATCCCATCATCACCCCCTTGATTGCCTTCTCATCTAACTTGATTCTTCTAGCTTCAGGAATGTCCATATATACTATGCATCCGAAGACTCTCAAATGTTGCACCTTTGGTTTCACTCCAAACTAGACCTCAAATGGAGTCTTCTCATCCAATGCCCTAATCTTAGATCGGTTTTGTAAATACACTGTTGTATAGCATGCTTCAGGCCAGAATTTTCTTGGCACTTTCATTCCAACTAACATTGATCTAGCCATCTCCATTATGCTCCTATTCTTCCTCTCCGATACTCCATTCTATTATGGTGAATAAGCAATAGAAAATTGATGGAATATCCCTTCATTTTTGAAGTATTTCTTCATTTCATTTGAGACATATTCACCTCCCCTATCACTTTTCAAGCATCTCACCTTATTTCTACATTGGCTTTCGGCTTCAACTCTCCAAACTTTGAACAATCTAAAAACTTGATCTTTGATTTTCATAAAATAGATCCATGAATATCTTAATGCATCATTAATGAACTCTACATAATATTTACTTCCTCTAGTTGATAGAGTACTCATTGGCCCACACACATCAGTGTGAACCAATTATAGCCTTTCAGTTGCTCTCCAGTCACTTATTGGATAAGGCAAAACATGGCTCTTCCCTTTTGCACAAGCCTCACATACGGCTTTCAACTTGTTGCCTAATTGTGGTATACCATGAACCAAACCTTTCTTTTGCATCTCAATAACATAATCCAAGTTTGCATGTCCATATCTTCAATGCCAAAGTTGTGTCACTGCTGTCAATGAGAGTGTAACAAATGCTCCATCCTTTTCTTGCATTTTAAGCTTAAAAATTCTATTAACCATTGGTACCTTATGCACAAGTTCACTTTGCTCACTGAAAATGCTAACATTTCATCTTCAAAATGCACCTTATACCTCCTTTCCAATAGCTGACCAACACTGGTCAAGTTTTGATCAATCTCAGGGATGTAAAATACTTCATCAAGGATTGTATTTCTTGCTCTTGTTTCCAATTTCACAGACCCCTTCCAAGTAACAGGCAAAACTTCACAATTTCCTATCCTAACCACAGCATTAACTCCTTCATTCTTTTCCACAAATCCCTCTTTCTTATTTTTCATGTGGATGGAGCAGCCACTATCTATTAGACACTCACTTTACTTCTCATTTTCCACTTCTAATTCACACACATAATCAGCAGACTCCATTTTCAAATCTTAACAAATCTCTGCTACAAAAACACTCTCTTTGATTATGGTTTTCTTGGGTTGATTTTGGGTCTGTAAAGGTCCAGGTAGGGTGTTGGACATGTTTGACAAGTTGTCTTAGGGAGTTGAATGAGTTTCTGGTTTGGAATATGATATGAAGTTATTCATCGGATTGGTACTTTGAGATTGTTGGCTTGATGGACTTGGCATTGGTGTTTGAGTAGTTTGAGAATGAGTCTGATACATTACACTTGATTGAGATGAATTTGGTTGAGTCATTTGAGGATAATAGGCATAAGGTTGAGGGATCAAAGAGGGTTGAGGAAATTGAGGTTGAAACATATGATGTTGAGGAATTGGAAGTGGGCTTATGCAAGGTTGAGCTAGTTGGGATGGTTGATGAATTTTTGGTTTTCCAGCAAAGTGAGCTTGGTGTATTTGAGATTTAGAGGAATGTTGGTAAGGTTGTGATTGAGATGGCATCATGTTTTGTGAGGTATTTGATCTTTGGAGAGGATGTATTGGAGGTGACTTGCCAAAGAGTGAACTTTGAGGATTTTGTTGCTCCTTCATCCACTTTTCATAGCAAATCCGTCTAGTATGCCCCCTTTTCCTGCAAAAAATACACTCAACATTATCATTCCAAAAACATTCTTCAGCAGCATGGTTATTTCTCCCACAAAATCTGCAATTTACAAACATTCCCAATTTAGTCATTCTTGATCCTCCTTGCATTTGGGTGTCTTTGTATCCAGGGTATTGGTTTGTGTTATGGAAGTTTTGGTATGGAATTTGTGAGGAATATTGTGTTTGAGGATACAAATGGTTCGGATAAAGCTGGTTCTAAGAGTAGGTATTGATTTGATGAGGAATTTGATGGTTGGGAGGTAGATTAGGTGGATGGATCTGAACTAGTGCAGGTTTTGAATCAAACGTACTCTAGTTTTGTGTATAGCTTGGAGGGTTTTCTGATGTCTTGAACCTTTCATCCTTTAGTGCAAACTCTTCCCCTTCTCTTCTATGGCCATGTCTTTCCTTATGCATTTCCAGAACATGAACACGTGCTCCAAGGTAACTGATTCCAGATCATTGAGAATTGCCACTCCACCGGTGCTACACTTGCCTCAAACCTCAATGGCAATCTGCTCAAGAACTTATCCACCAACCTCTCTGTGCTTGTGCTCTCCCCAAACTCCTTCAGTTGTTGCACTAAGTTCAGAAATCTTGTCTTTGCTATTGACACACTCTCCTCATCCTTCATTGAAAAGTTTTTGAAGCTTCTTAAGATAGCTTGTTTCTTCAGCCTCAATGTTTGAGTTGATCCCACATACTCTACCTTAAGTGTATCCCATAGTTCTTTAGCACTCCTACAACTTGCATGCCTCAACAATATAGATTCACTCACCACAAATCTCAAGAAAACCACGGAAATCTCTATCCTTGTCTTGATTCAATCTTATCAAATCTGTTTACGTTGTGGCTCCATGTTCTACTGATACTCCTTTAATGACTACACTCCAACAGTCACTGATCCTCAGGCAATCTTTAACTCGAATAGCCCACGCCTTGTAATTGTCTCCAATCAATACCGGTATGTTTGCCTGTACATTTTGCAAGTTCATCATTGAAGGATTCATACCTGTCATGGCTTGATTTGGTCCAGACTATGTAAACCTTGAAGCTCTGATACCACTCTTGAAGATGCCCCTCCGAGAGTTAAAGATGGCACGTCCTCTACACAACCTGTCGAGCAACAATGCTGATTGAAGCAAATCGTCGAGCACCTTCATTACTTGTTCACACAAACTTCAATAAGAATAAATTGCTACAGCTTCTGCTCCTCAATTTGTATTCAAGTGCATAATGTATCTCCAAATATAGCAACTCAGATTACTCACAAATTTGTGAATGTATGAATAAAGGACTGATGTGTTTAAGAAATGGATGTAAATTGAAATCAAAATGTCAACTTCTGTGTTGAGACTTTGGAAACACTATCTGTTTTGTGTATATGCTACTTCAGCTACCCACTCCTTAGTGAACTAATTTGCTTATAGGAAACTCAACTAAATTGACAAGGCAAGCAGATAAAAAAACTTAATTGAAAATATGTATATTGGTGAGTTTTGTGGTTTTTCATTCTCATTCTAATCCTAAGCTAGTTTCAAGATCTTTTTTAAAACAAAACATCAGCTAATGCTTCTTTTCCACTTATGATATTCAACTTCAAAACTTACTACTGGAAATCAAAATAAAACATAACATGAAAATTGAAACTTGAATAAAATTGATCTTGTATTGAAGGTTTTTTATTTTTTTTCATACATACCCAAAGATGAAGAATGAGGAGCTTTATATTTAGCTCTATCTCATTCGGATACAACTTGAAATGTTGGGCCCTGAATTTTTATTTATTTATTTATTTATTTTATTTTTAATTATTTTATTACTTTTTGGGTTGAGTCTTTAATTGGCAAGTATGAGTGGGGTATTGAATGTAGAAATTAGAATTAAGATGAAGTGTTAGAATTAAATTAGCTTAAGAAGTAAGTGGCTCAAAGGAGTAGAGACATAAAAGACAAAAGAAGGGCAAAATTGGGAGAACAAGACTAAGAAGGGGCATAATTGGAAGAAAAGGAGTAAAAATTTTGTTTCAATTAGAAGAAGAAGGAGAAGTGTTGTAGGAACTAAAAAGAAAGAAGGAGAAACGTGAAAAAGAAGAAGAGAGGAAGAAAGAATTGTAGGAAACTTGGAAGGAAGAACAAAGAAGAAGAAAAGAAGAGGAAATCAACTTGTTGGAGGTCAGTTTTCATCTTTCTTATGCTAGGTTCAAAAAGGGGGTTAAATAGAGGCTAGGGTTTGTGTTGGAAATGAAGGAAAAAAGAAGAGGAAAATGAAACCAAATTGATTTTGGATTTTTAAGTTAGGGTTTTGGTTTTTCTAGCCTAGATGGGCTATGGGTAGGTTAGGTTTAAATTCAAGTTTAGCATTTCTTTGATTCTTGAATTTTATGAACATTCTTTTGAATATATGGATTAAATAGAAATTGGTTTAATTGAAGGGAATCAAGAAAACCTTACTCAAGAGAGATAGGAAGGGCAATCTTGAGCTTGGATTTTTAGCAAATTAGGTGGGTAATATTTTTATAGTTGTTGTGTGATGAGCAAATGCCTTATATGTGTGTTATTGCTTAAATTGCATAAATGTTGAATTGTGGTGAAAATTTGAAAATGCAAGAGGAAATATGACATGTTTTCTTTGAAATGAATGAAAAGTATGAAGATATGAGAAATTGATGAAATGAAAGAAGCATGAGAATGCAAATTTGTGATTGACTAAATTGTGCATAGATTTGTTTGTGATTGGGCAAGAGAGAAATCTGTTTCGTTAGTCACGTGCACGTTGACCTATAGCCTTTTTTTGGCTGTCCGCTTGAGGCCACGAGATCCTGAGAAATCGGACTCGTTTTATTAACGGTGTAAACCGTTTTGTTCTATGGAACTCTCAAGCCATTTGTGTGCATTTCATCATTAATTTGTGAGTATGATGCATAATAAAGTGTTATGTTGATAGAAGATTTCATGAGTTGCTTTATGTGATAAATTTGGTTAATCATGAATGGTGTGATGAATTTGCGGATGAATGAAATTACTTGATACATGTATATATACATGCTTGATTGTGTAGCTCATTATCGATGGCTATAAAAGTATTAGCCACTGAGTCGTGTTGCTCACCCCACTTTCCCTCCTCAGGTGCAAAACAAGACAAGCGTTGAACCTTGCAAGGCATTGGAAAACTCCAAAACATTATATACTTTTGTACTAAGTTAGTAACTAGACTTTTGGATAGCTTTATAAGCATATCAAACATTGTGCATCTCATATATTTTGTATGTTGTGCTAAATTGATGATGGACATGTTGATATGTAATTAATGCTATGTATGCATATTCATTTTGTTTTGAAGTGAGAATGAGAATTTAAGGATTATCCTTTTGGGTATGATTGTGTCACTTTATAGGTTGTGGATGAAAATTATGGAAGAGGAATATGTGTATGTGCATATTCTTCCTTGTTGTATTTGTGAATGGTTATTTGTTTAGAATATCATGTTAGAGCTTGGAAATGTGTATGGAATGAGTTGCTGGAAATGATGCTCAAAACTAACCAAAAAGGTACTTGGTAGTGATGAATTTGGAGGGGTATTGTGTTTAGCAAGCCTTCTTAGTTATAGGGATGATGGGCAAAAATTCAATGAAAAAACTGTATTGATCTAGAGAAAATTAGTCAAAGTTGTCTTCACAAAAGTTGTATCTTATCTTTTTATCTTTCCAATGGTATATAGTATGCAATTTTTTGACATTAGAATTGAGAGTTATGATTTTTAGAAGTTCTGTTACTGTTTAGGATGACCATTTTTTAGACAGCCACTTTATGGTAGATTTTGACTCCTTTAGAGGCCGAATTGGTTTTTAAGTTCTTCATGAAAATTGTAGAGCTTCTTTTTAACTTTTCATTGATACCAAATTTGCAAATTTTGGAGTTCTGGGTCATAAGATAGTAATTGTAGAATTTAGGTTGATGGAGAAAGAGGAAAAAAAAACCAGGAGGTCGCGTGCGTCGCGAGTGCGATGCCGCACACTTACGTACGTCGCGCGTGCTCGCGAAGGTGACACGGCCCTTTTCCCTCCCTTGACCCGGCTTCTTTTTACTCTTTTGCTTATAACTTTTTCATCCAACCTCC
>JANJEY010010105.1:0-10448 GCA_024703695.1 Erythroxylum cataractarum
TTGACTTATGCAAGTTGAGAAATTTATGTTGTATGGATTTTCATGAAAATTTGTTATGATCATGAGGGTTTTCAAGGGTTTTTTCTTGTTACAGGTTATAAAACTGTTACCTATGAGTTTTAAGCTCACCCCCATTCCTCCCCATCTATAGGTGATGAACAAGATATCGAGTGATCGAGTCGAGAGTCAAGGCATCACTCCAATTTGCATATTTTGTTCTTTTAAAGTTAGATAATGTAAAACAAGGTTCTAGTTGCATTTTGAGAAAGTATTGTTCTTGTAAAGTTGGTATTTTTGGACTATGATGTAAGTTGGCTCGAAATGCCCACTAAAGTGTTGTAAAAATTTTATTCTTTTGATGTTAATGAAGTGTGAATGGTGCATAAATGATATGAGTTGAAATTAGATATACGAGAAGAAGCAATCAACTTGAGTTGATGATTTTGGAACATAAATCGTTTATATATATATATATATATTTATGTATGTATGCATAAGTGAGATACTATGGAAAGGCAGATAGGAATTATAACTGATCAGATGTAGTTGAAGGTGATGAGAAAAATGAATTGAGATTTGAGAGTTTAATGAAATCATTTTGGTAGTTGAATGATTATGCTGAAAACATTCCAAGTTTGCATAGTGCAAAATTTCAAGTCTTCCATAAAGGAAAAATTTGTATTCTAACTTTAGGGTGAAATATGGATTGATCTAGGATGAATTTGACAAGTTTTCTTTATGGAATTTGTAGCTTGTCTTTCTAGCTTTCTATTGCTATAAAGTATGAAATTTTTGGATATTGGAGTCAAAGTTATGGTCCTTATAAGTAGAGATGCTTAGGAGTATAGGATGTATCGTCTAGTGATGACATATCGTTTGGTGATGACGTGTCATCTAGGGAGGATGCATCATCTGGTGAGGACGTATCATCTAGTAAGGACGTATCATCTAGTGAAGATGTATCATCTAGTGAAGATGTATCATCTAGTGAAGATGTATTTTCTGGTGATGATGTGTCATCTAGTGAAGACACATCGTTTGGTGAGGACATATCGTCTGGTGAAGACGTGTCGTCTGGTGAGGACATATCATCTAGCAAGGACGCTTCATCTAGTGAGGACGTATCGTCTAGTGAGGACGTATCGTCTAGTGAGGACGCTTCGTCTGGTGAGGACGCTTCGTCTGGTGAGATGTTTCGTCTGGTGATGACGTATCGTCTGGTGACGTCATATCGTCTGTTGCACTATTCATCTGATCCTATCATCTAGTCAAAATTTTGAACCTGTAAATAATTGAATTGTGCTTTAGAGTCTTCATAAAAGTTGTATATCTAGAAGTTCTATTTCAAACCGTCTAATAAAGACCCCAATCTGAGGTTTGTAGAGAAAGTTATGCCAATTTTCCCAAGAGAGGTACAATATGAATGAGGACATAAACATACCTGATTCTTTTTGCCATAACTTAATCACTTGACCTCCAAATGAAGTGATTCTTGAAGGAATAGATTCCTAATACATTTTTCTACCTATCCTTAAAAATTGGTAACTTTTGATGGAGATTTGAAAAATATTGATGTAAAGAATATGAGGGATTGGTTGGAAGAGCATAACTGGGTTATAAACCTACTTGATTTTTTAGGCATATCTTGAGCTATAGAGCTCCAATCCTAAAATTCAGTTCAATCTCCTCGATTCATATACCCTATAGCAATTCCATATCCATTGGGTCAAAACCTCTATTGAAAATCCCAATTAAAACTCCAATTGAAATTCCAATTGTCACAATTCAATACTTAGGTCACAATAGGAACCATAATTGACCTTAATCTCTATGAATCAATACCATGTAATTTAAATTCTACTTCCATAATGATCCTCAATTGTAGACCTCTTTCTCTAGTCCGTAACGAATCAGAAATCACCTCAATCAGAGTTTTACACCATAAATTATGCCTAGTAACTAAAATACAATCCATCAGAAACCTGCCTGGAGCTTATTCGTTGACGGGTCGTCTAATGCTGAGGGATGCGGAGCAGGAGTAGTATTGGTTAGCCCGCATGTGGAAGAAAAGGTGGAATACGCCCTTCGGCTAAACTTCAAGGCCTCCAATAACGAGACAGAATACGAGGCTCTGATAGCCGGTCTCCAATTAGCTAAGGAAATGGAGGTAAAACCTCTCAAGGTGTATAGCGATAACCAAGTAGTGGTCAGTCAAGTCAGTGGGCAGTATGAAGCAAAGGGGAACAACATAATCAAATACTTGGAGCTAGTAAAGCAGGAGTTAAGTAATTTCAAGCAGTATTCGATCAGTAGAATAGAACGAGCTCAAAATGTTATGGCAGATGCGCTCTCCAAAATGGCTTCTAATCGAGATGCCAGAAATAACATTCTGGTCGAGCGACTAAACCGGCTTAGCATTCGGAAAGCTAAGGAAGTTCTCGACATAAATACCGGTAGATCGAGCTGGATGGAACTGATCAGAAGGTATCTCCTAAAAGGAACACAGCCAGAAGAAACCTTGGAGGCCAAGAAACTGAGAATAAAGGCAGCCGAGTATGCGATCGCTAACGATATACTATACAAGCGATCTTATGATTGGCCACTACTGCGATGTTTGAGTGAAGAAGAAGCAGAACAAGCGATGGCCGAAGTCCACGAAGGAATGTGTGGAAACCACGTAGGAGGCAGAATGTTGGCTCATAGGCTGATTAGACAGGGGTACTACTGGCCGACAATGAGGAAAGACTGCCAGGAGAAGGTCGACCGATATGAGGCTTGCCAGAAAAACAGTAGCCTATCTCATCAGCCAACAGAGAGGATGCAAATTGTGAGTCATCCTATCCCTTTTGCCCAATGGGGAATGGATATACTGGGGCCTTTCCCTCTCGGTGCTGGACAGAAGAAGTTCCTGGTAGTGGCAGTAGATTACTTCACCAAATAGGTAGAAGCAGAAGCGGTCGCTACAATTACCGAGCAGAAGGTGGAAAACTTCGTGAGGAAAAATATACTATGTCGCTTCGGGATGCCTATGGTGCTAGTTACGGGAAATGGTCGGCAGTTCGATAACGAGAAGTTCAGAGATTTTTGCGATCGACTGAAGATAAGGCTACAGTTGACCTCAGTAGCTCATCCCCAAAGCAACGGTCTCGCGGAGAACACCAACAAAACGATAATGAGTGCTCTCAAGAAGCGCCTAGACGGCTGAAAGACTTGGGTGGAAGAACTGGATGAAGTGTTGTGGGCGTACAGAACCACACCTAACGGAGCCATAGGGGAAACCCCTTTCAGGATGACCTTTGGGGCAGAAGCCCTAGTTCTAGTAAAAGTGGTGTTGCATAACCAAAGGGTGCGAAATAATGAAGCCCACCGAGCAGAACTCGTGCTTCTTAGTGAAGACAGGGATAGGGCAGCCGCTCGTTCAGAAGCCGTCAGGCAAAAAGCAACGAAGTTCTATAACAGAAGAGTAAAGTCGAGCGATGTCAAGGTCGGTGGGTACGTTCTACGAAAGGCTGAGGCGGCTGGGAAATACCCAGGAAAGCTCGGAAAAGCGTAGGAGGGACCCTACCAGGTTGTCAAGCAAGTCGGACATGGCTCTTACATTCTTCACGATGAGAACGGGAAGATACTATCGAGGCCCTTGAACTCTCGAAACTTGAAGGATTTCTACCAGTAGATAAGTTTCATTTTAGTTAATCTTTGTTTATTACTGTTATTTATACACAACCTGTGGGTACCTCTTTCCTGACCCTGCAATTCAGGTTTTTTAACGGCCCACGCCCTCATTATCATCAATAAAGGGGTTTTCAAATTTCTTAGCAAGAAAGAATTTCATTAAATTTGGCAGAGTAGAAAATCCCATCGACATCGCTCGACCGGGTCGCCAAAACAAGATCCTTGGGACCACAGCTCGGCCTCGACTACAGATCGACCAGATTGCCAAGACAAGATCCTTGGAACCATTGATCGACTTCGACATCGCTCGGTCGGGTTGCCAAGACAAGATCCTTGGGACCACAGCTCAGCCTCTACTACAGATCGACCGGGTTGCCAAGACAAGATCCTTGGAACCATCGATCGACTTCGACATCGCTCGGCCGGGTCACCAAGACAAGATCCTTGGGACCAAAGCCCGACCTCGACTATAGATCGACCAGGTTGCCAAGATAAGATCCTTGGAACCATCGATTGACTTCGACATCGCTCGGTCGGGTCGCCAAGACAAAATCCTTAGGACCACAGCTCGGCCTCGATTATAGATCGACCAGGTTTCCAAGACAAGATCCTTGAAATCATTGATCGGCCGGGTCGCCAAGACGAGAACCTTGGGACCACAACCCGACCTCAACTATAGATTGACCAGGTTGCTAAGACAGGATCCTTGGAACCATCGATCTACTTCGAGATCGCTCGGCCAGGTCGCCAAGACAAGATCCTTGGGATCACAGCTCGACCTCAACTATAAATCGACCTCAACGGCGTTCGGCCATGAGCAACTTTATCAAATCCTACTATAGATCGAAAATAAAGAACTTAAACGCAGAAAATGACTTCGAAATAATGAAGGACAAAAATAAGAATCTCATTTCTTTGAATCCATCCTGGCCACAAGCCAGACCAGGTGAGCTTTAAAAGTCAGCGGAAGGAGAGCTACGAAAAGCCGAGGGAGCAGGAGAAGCCTCGGAGGTCGGTGGATGCACAGGAGGAGCCTCAGAAGTGGACATAATAATCGGGGTAGGAGCAGGGTCTAAGGGAGCAACCGGAGGAATATCCTCATGAGAAAGCTCTTCCCCCTCAGAGCTAAGATCCAGCTCCTCATCCAGAACGAGGGTCCGCTCTCCCTTGGCCCTCTGCTTCATATCCTCCAATGAAAGGCCAAGAGCTACGAGAAGAAGCAGCTCGGCATAATCCTCAAATGAAGGACACTCCGACCCATAAGGAACGTGAACCTTGTGGCACCTCTTCAGGATCGAAAGGGTTACATCACAGGCGAGCTCTAAACACTCCTTGTTTAGAAACCGCCTTTTCCACCGTTTTATCACCTCGATCCTCTGCCTCTTGATAGAGCGCCGCAAATCTCTCAATACATCCTCGGTCCTATGTCTACCCTCCACTGCCGCATGACAGTCCTGGAGGTACTTCTTACTACGTTCCTTCTCCATCTCCACCGCTTTCTTCAGCTTGTCCTTCGCCGCAATCAACCGGCTCCTCTCCTCCTCCCCAGTGGCAAGTTGAGCTTGTAGAACGCTCCTCGCCTCCGCCCAAAACTTCCTCTCCTCCTCCAAAGAAGAGAGCTGAGCCCCGAGAACATCCTTCTCCTCCTTGGCCTCAGAGAGCTCGGCCCTTAAAGTGCTCACCTGCTCAAGGAGGTCATGCACCTCCCAGTCCAGCGACTGGAAAGTCCCATCGAGCAATTCGATGCGTCGATGCATTGAGGAGACGAAATCCAGCTCCCTAGCACAGTTACGAACGGTACGGGCCGATAGTTCCTGATGGGTCAGCAAGTCAATGCGCTCCTCATCCATAGGGGGAACGATCTTCTCGGCAATATGAAGAGCCACATCGAGATTAGCGAGTGATGCAGTCTTATCCAGACTGATCGTTGGCTCCTATTTATCAGCGCTCGCTTCTCGCTTCGTCCCCTTGCTCTTATCCGACCGGGCAGTAAGCTCTCCTATTTTCTCTTTCTCCTTGCCCTGGTCCGAAGGACGAGAAGACTGACCAGTAACCCAAACAATCATCTTCCTCTTAAGAGGTGGCTCCACCTCCTCCTCCTCCTCTTTTGAATCCGCTCGGCTCGCGCTAGCTGGCACGATCGGCAACGACGCTGACACGACAGGACAATCTTTAGCAGGCGGAGGGACCGGTGACACTGTGGAATGGCCTGGCTCCACTGGCAGAGCGATGCCTTCACCAGTCTCCGCCTCTTTCCTCTTTTTCCTCTTTTCGGCCTGCTTCTTGGACTTAGAGGACGGGGAGGACCTAGGGAAATCTTCTATCATCACCATGGCTGCACAGCAATAAAACGGGTCAAAAAGCGAAATCAATACTTAAAAAGATAGAAAATAATTCAACCACGAAGGGTCAACCAGACGGGGCGGTCTCCTCTCCTAGCCCGCTAATTTGTGGCTGGGGGATGAGTAGAAAGGAATAGGTCGAGGCCCCCCCGTGATACCCCATAATGAGCCGAGCGAAGTAGTATCGGCCGAGCTCCTTTATGTGGCCGACTATCTCCCACTCTTCTCTACTAAGAGATACGTCTGACGTATCGTTCCATCGCTTGACTAAAGGATACCTCCATGGCTGATACTCAAATGAGGATCCTGAGAGTTTCACAAAGAAGTACTTTGTCCGCCAAGCGGAGATTTTCGAGGTTGTCCCGGTCGAGCGATACCGGGCATCTCTGTACAGCAGAGAAGGGATCTCGGCCCCAGAGCTCGGACTCTGGTTCATCCTCAAAAAGTGACGCAGGATGCCAATCGAAGGAGGGCAGCCGGACTAATGGCATAGCAAAGCCAAACCATTGATAAACCTCTAGCCGTTCGGAGGGATTTGGCTCGACATCAGCTGATAGGCAGCGCACACCTCATCAACAATTGGGGCGTACGGGAGCCTCATACCGCCCACCGAGAAAAAACTATCAGAGACAGCAAAATACCCACATAGGTTGCTGTGGATTCGCTCGTGATTAAAAGCCAGCCTGGGTACCCAGGACAAAAGGATGTTGTTCCTAATAACCGACCGATTCAACTCCCCCATGGTCATCGTCGATGCATTTCTCGGTGGCTCCTCCACAACCAACCCATCCTTTCGCTTTCTCGTCGAGATTTCTTCAATGTCTCCTACCATACTTCTAGAACTGGCCTCCGACATGCTCACTAAGAAGAAACCTTTGAAAAGACTTTAGAGGAGGAGACAAGGGAAGAGGACGTACCTATTTAGTGATTTGAGGTTGGGAAATCAGACGACGGTTGAAAGAAATTTCGGGAATCATAAATGAGAAAGAGAAAGTAAAAGCAGAGTGAAAGCTGGAGAACGAAAGCAAACGTAAATAATTCTGCAGCCCATCAACCCTGAGTACTTATAGAAGACTGATCGAAGGGATACCCCAATCAAAGCTCGACACATGGAGAAAATCCGAGCCAAGCTCATGCACGAGGTAGAATCCGAGCTGAGATAAACTAGGATTGTTCGAAATCCAGAGCGGCGCGACAAGTTAAGGAACGTACGTGACAGGTACACAACGGTTACGAAGATGATACATTCCAGATTTTGAAAAGCTGTTAGAGGGCACGCGCCGTCAGTAATAATTAAATAAAGTACCTTCACGCTCTCGACACAGATGTTCGCCTAAACTCTCTTGAAACGAGCTGTCACGCAATGAATGTCGGTGCCAACCGATTGGGACACTCAGCCGCCCGATCCCAATACGAGCAATCACGCACTATGCATCGATGTCCGTTCGATCGGACCAACTACGAGTTGTCCCATAGATGAACTATAACGTTGATATCCGACTGATCGGGCCTACCCCGAGCTGTCCCACAGGCAAGCAACAAGATCCTTGTATACTCCTTCGACCTTTTTCCTTGGTCAAACTCGAGGAGTAGGGGGCTTATGGTTGGGTCGGTCATGCTGGACCCAAACCCAATCGTAACGACCCTGGGCTGATCGGTCCATCTTTCAAGGATTGGTCTCACGCTTATCGGTTAAGCTAGGCTCAGGCCCAGTCCATGCACCCACGGTCCATTCATGGGTAGAAGTCTTCCATGCATACGTAAAGACTTAAACCTAGCATCTGCTCCATATATAAGGTATAACTCTGCTGTAACACCCCACTCCCGAGTGACCCGAACCCGATATCGTTGGTGATATCCAAGTCCGTGCCCCGCGAGGGTGGCGTACTACATCAGTCGATTAAAACTCAGTATAACATTTTCTCCTCTCTTATTTTTTTTTACTCAAACATTCATTCTATCAGAGCCATTTACTTTTTTTTATTACACTCATGTGCTCAGAAAACAGTAGACAATTTGCATCCACGTGCATAGATACACATTTTCAGTTAATACAAATAGTCAACAACAAATTACAATAACCATTTCATGTACAAAAGAGAACCACATTGGCCCATTACAAATACAAATAATCATTTTGGAATACAATTCTATTAGACACTAATGCAGACGCAAACTGATCCCGACCTCTATCTTTCACTTGCCTACAGTAGACGTACTCCCGTGTCAAACAGGGTATTCTTCAAGACCTGAAAAATAGATGCAAAATTTTGGTGAGATTTTGCGAACTCAGGGAGGAACCATCATCGATGGTTCACCCAATTCATGCATCATACAAACATTTGACAGCGGTATCATATCATTATATACAGCAAAAGGGCATTCAGTTATTCAGTCCAGTATGTATGCAATGCACATGTGACACTTTCCAGTTTATTACCATATTGTGACTGAGCGCTTAATCAGTAAACAATGTTCAGTAGACGCTTGGCGTCTAGGGTGTAGGACTCCCTTTAAGCTCGAGGCTCTTTTTCAGTATCAGTATCAGTATCAATAACAACTCTGGTCACAACTATTGTTATTATCAGTTTATGCATTGATGTATGCAATGCATATGCCCAATTTAATAGTCAGTACAAATCAGTCGTTCCCCAGTAGAATACAGTACAGTGTAGCAAACAATGCACAATGAGCACATCCAGAACACTACCAGTAATGAATCACAGTATTACAGTGTATCACAAGGAAACGGTAAGCAGTAACAGTACAAGCCATTTATGTATCACACTTTCACACAGTAGAAACAATTCAGTTCACAGAATTACAACCAGATACACTTCTATGTCAATTCTCCCAATTCATCGGACCCTCCATCCGGAATTCAGACATAACAAACACAATTCTAATCCCACCGTTATTCCCCACAGTAGACATATAATAATTCAGTAAACCACCTAGGTTACTCAACTGTACTTCCGAGCTAATACCTGGAAGTCTCAGTGACGTTGGTGGACCGACACTCCAAGTGTCACTCTATAACAGTGACAGTATATAAACATTATCAATTGTTCAATCATAACTATTTCAGAATGCACATGTAACACTTAGAAGGTGCACAATGCATGTTCGTGATATTCCCAGCCTTAATCCAATATTTTTCATCATATAATTCGTCTAAAAAAATTAGAAATCTAATGGCGCTCAATTTGGACCTCTTTAGGTCCCCAATTAAAGAAAACAGTGATGAAATACCCATTTCCCAGACACCCGTCAATTTCTCGTGCAAAAATTCCCAATTTCCCATGAAATGAAATTCAATGTCTCACGAATCCGATGCCTCAAGAATCAGGTCAATCGAAAAAGTTATGAGCTAAAGAAGGAAAATATATGATCCTAATCGACTTGTCTGAGGATGCAAGTCGACTTCTACCATTGTGTATGTAGTGGTCGACTTATATAGGGTGCAAGTCGACTTATGCTATACAATAGCAGATCTAAAACAACGTCCTCCGACATCCCAACTTACACAGGGCATAACTCCATACTCCAGACTCCAAATTGGACAAACTTGGTGTCTATTTTATAGAGAAAAGAGAGATCTACAGGTTTCATGAAGGACACAAAAGCCAATTTCACCTATAAGGTTGTCCAAAATGCAATCAAAATTACTGCCCGCACAATGCCTCTCAAAACAGTGCACATGTGTCAAAACAGTGCAACTGTTTATAAAATCCGTAACTTTCCAGTTCCTTAGTCAAAACTTTCACAATAAATATTCTCAGAAATATCCCAATGTTATCAACAACTTTGATGAACAACCCAAAATCAAATTCAATTGTTAACTAGATCAAATAATTCAATCAATGATGCTGCCCCAAAAATCACCCAATCTGGACAGTAATGTTCTATCAAGCATAACTTCGTGTACATAAGTCAAAAAATCACTACCTTATATCATTGGAAATATAAAACCACATACTTCAAGTTTCATGAAGAGCTTAAGAGCAAATTCCATCTCTAACCAATTCAAAACTGTTATGCAAGTTTCTGCCATGATTAGCAGTTAACACCTTTATGCAGGTTCAGGATCTGAAAACTCATAACTCCCAAATATGATCTCCAAAAATTACATGCTATATACCATTTTCAAGATAAATGTTTCCTCTAAAACTCTTTAGAAGATCACTCAAGCCAATTCAATTCACAGAAATTGCTAAAATTGCTTCCAATCAGAATGCTCGCAAATCTGACGCTTAGGCTAGGTTTCACCACCATGTCCAAAATCAGTCAATAGTTAACAGTGGATATCTCCCAATATACGTATCAAAAAATTGCAAAATTAGTTGCAACGGAAAGCTAACAATATAGGCTTCAACTTTCATGAAGACCATTTTCCCTAATTCCTTCTCAATTAATCTAGAAAAATCATCAAAA
>JANJEY010010167.1:0-10444 GCA_024703695.1 Erythroxylum cataractarum
TTGCGAACTCAGTGAGAAACCATCATCGATGGTTCACCCAACTCATGCATATACAGTCAATTCACATTGTATCACATTCTCAAAAATGTCACATGCACTGTCATTTCGCAAATATGAAGCATTTCGCCTTTTTCACACAACTCATATTCAATTATTTATAAATGCAATGCACATGTGCCACTTTTCATTTTCATTTCGTTGTTGTGACCGAGCGCCTAATAGTGATCAGTTATCAGATACATCTAGGGAGTAGGAGAGCCCTCTGGGTATGCACTAACTCCCCTCGAGCTTGAGGCTCGGTTCAGTAAATTTTCAGTGGCTTAAAGCCCTAATACAGTGAGCCTGTGGTATCCGAGCACTGCGTGGGAGAGCCCTCAGGGTATGCACCACCTCAAGTGGCAAGCGATACCACGACATTACGTTGGCTGCTCCGATCACAACTCTCTTTATCTGATCATACCAATATGCATGAATGCACATGTTCCAATTACAGTCATTTTCTATTTCGATACCATTTTTCATTTCCTCGGACCTTTGGTCCGGTATTTCAATCACATGCAATTTCAATTCATTTCCACTGATGCATTCATAAACATTTACTCACATTTACACTTCAATATCACATTTTCACTATTTCGAACACCCATGGTCCGAAATCAATCAAAACAATCACACATATATCCATCCTTAACTCCACATGGCATCAGTGAGTAAAATTAAACACATAAAGGCTGAAAAACCAACTAGGTTACTTACCTACACTTCCGAGCTATAGCCTGGAAGTCCTAGCATATTCGTGGAATTGCTCCAGCAGTGTCTCTAAAATAATCAAATAATCGAACATCACTATTTATACCAATGTCAATAATCAATCATGCATATGTATCGAATAGATTGCGTACTATATATGTTATGACATTCCCGATCCAATTCCCAAATTTCTCAATTTGATCACTCTCACTCTAATTCATAACAATTCCAGATACCATAATTCCATACTCTAAAGTCACATTCCAATTAAAACCACATTCACTATTCATTACTATTCGATCCCGAGAATCATCTAATTAAATTCCAAATTTCCATCTTATCAATTTAAATTCTTTAGTCTCTATATTCCAATTAATCACTCAGGAACCAACTCATTAGAAATCAAACCTCAAACACATTACTTGTAACAATCATCTGAAAACACTAAATTTCATTCTTCCAAATTGCAATTCCCAGTCTAAAAAATTCAATTAATCCATAGCTAATCCATTAAGAATTAATCCTCAAAATTTCCAATTAAACTAACCCATCTCACCTTTGGACTCAAGGCGTCCTCGCCGCGACGCATGATTGCTCGCCGTGGCGAGACTTCTCTTCCTCGCTGCATCACATGCCCGCTCGCCTCGACGTACGCGGCTCTCACATGGCGAATCCACTTCTGCTCATCGCGACGTGCGCTGCTGCTCGTCGCGACGTGCAGACCAAGCCCGCTTGCCACGGCGCACAGCTCCACTCGTCGCGGCGTGCTACAGAAATCGGTTCGACGAGGCGTAAAATTCATTTCTTCGTCGCGACGTGCAAGATGGGGTGGCTCGTCGCGGCGTGTTCATCACTCGCCGCGACGTGTTCATCGTTCGCCGCGGCGTGCGATCCCAGAAACGCATCCGAACCCAGAAATTCTCAGATTTTCTGATATTCAATCCATCCAAATCCATTCTGAACACTTTCAATCAATTTTAAACATTAAACCTAACTTATTTCTAACCTCAAATTCCTCATTTAATCGCTATTCATCAAATACCCAAATTAAAATCAACGAAATTCTCAAAAACCCTAACATCCGAAACTTATCAATTTCTGCACAATTTCATACTCAATTCAATGATCAAATTAAACGACTTAAATCATAATCAAGTGTAAACTTACTTGATTCAAGCTTTGAACCTTCGAAAATCACCAAATATTCAAGCCTTCGATTCAATCCTCACCCACGACAATCTCCACTTCTCCTCCAAATAAAATTTTCTTCCAATTCCAAAGCTTAAGCTAGGTTTCAACCGATGATCAGAGCAATTTAAAGGAAGAAGATGAAGACAACAAGCAAGAATGATGGATCACAAAGGAGAAGAGAAGAAGAAAATCGATTTTCTTTCAAACGGAAGCAAGTAATCGTGGAGGCAAAATCAAAGGGATGAAGGCTTATAAATAAAAGAACTTGGGGCTTGTTTGGCAATTTCATTGCCACAAGTCAAATTCTCAGGGTCTAACCATCCAATTCTTATTCTATTTTTCTCCCAATTTTACAATGGTTTGCGACCAAAATTCCCGAATTCACAACTCCAATTATTTCATACCAATTTGTCAATCAATCTCAGAACCATAATTTAATTTATCGGTCACTAAGCCAAATTTCCGGTCCGGACTCAACACTCTAAAAATTCTGGAAAAATTCCTATAAATTCACAAAAATAGGAAACATCCAATCCTACACTCCAATTTCAATTTCCAAGCCTCGAAATTCAATTTCATTCCAATTCTCTATTCAAAACCTGATCTGTACTATTATAACCAAATTCCAATATTTACACAATTTAATCGAGAAATTGTCATACATGTATGTAGATACATATGTTTATGCAATCACTAATCGTTTACTATGAATTTATAAGCTATAATGCATGTGCAATTCAACATTTGCCTGTACTCAATCCGGACCCGATCTAAATTACCGATATACTCATCACACCGGTAACGGGATGCTACAGTAAGTTTGAGGGAGGACTTCATTTGGGGATTAACGAGAAAGTGTTGATCCACAGCTTCTATAACTACTAGCTATTGGTAAATGCTGCACACCAAGCTAAGGAACTGGATAATATAAAGTATGAGGTGAATAGGAAGAGGAAGAACCGAAAACAATCTTCCAAAAAGGGAATGATTGCCCCAACGCTTAAGAGGAATATGAGGAGTTTCCACAAGCAGAGTGAAGTGGGAAGTAGTAACTCTGTTAAGAACAAGCAAGCTAAGGCAGCTTTAGTGCAAGCCTTAACTGTGGGAGGCAATAGAAGGGTGGAGGGGAGTAGGTACACGAATCTCCAATGTGAACATTGTGGGAAGTTTCACAGAGGAGAGTGCTTCAAGTTACTTAAAGTATGTTTTTGATGTGGAGAGAAGAGACACACGGTCAAGGATTGTCCCCAAACACCAAAGCAAGAGGGATCACAGTTGTAGGCTTTGATGAGAGCTGAAACAGTAGGAACCAAGCTAGCCACTTAGGTAGGAAGTTCTGGAGTGGCAAGGAAGGCTATTCCTCCAGGGAGGCTAAGGGGTTAGGAACAAGAAAGGGTGTTTTTCATGACCAGAGATGAAGTTGTAGTTGCACCTAAAGTTATTATGGGTATGACTTAGTTATTTAATTCAGAAGTATATTTATTGATTGATTTTGATTCCACGCATTCTTTTGTTTCTGAAAGCATGACATTACATGGTGTTGCTTTGGTGCCACTGGATGGTCCATTGATTGTTAGTCCTACTTTAGCGAGGAAGGTGATAATAAGTCAAGCATATAGAGAATGTGAACTTTTTATTGATGGTACTAAACTATTAGTGGACTTACTGCCTTTAGATTTAAAGGGCTTAGATGTTATACGTGGAATGGATACCATAGAGAAATATCATGCAAAGTTAGATTGTAGCCTTAAGGAGGTAGAGTTTGATCTAGGCAAGGGTAAGAAGGTGATTTTTAGAGGAGACAGAAGGAAACCATCACCAAGAATTATTTCAGCTTTGCTGGTTGATAGGATGATGAGTAAGGGGTGTGCAACCTTTTTGGTGCACGTCATGGACACCGATGTGAATGAAGGAAAGTTAGAAGATTTTTGAATTGTGAGGGAATTTTTAGACGTTTTTTCAGAAGACTTACCTAGTTTGCCACCAGTGAGGGAGATTGAGTTTGCCATCGACCTGATTCTGAGTATCGCACACATCTACATACCAACTTATAGAACGGCTCTAGTCGAGCTAAAGAAGCTTAAAGAACAGTTGGAAGAACTATTAGAGAAGGGGTACATAAGGCCAAGTCTGTCACCATGTGGAGCACCGATTCTGTTTGTTAAAAAGAAGGATGGAGCATGGCACATGGGCATTGATTATTGAAGACTCAACAAGGTGACCATTAAGAACAAGTATCCTTTGCCACTAATACATGATCCATTTGACCAGTTGTAGGAAACAAGAGTCTTCTCTAAAATTGATCTCAGGTCAGGCTATCATCAACTTAGAATCAGGGAGTCTGATATAAACAAGATGGACTTCAGGACACATTATGGGCATTATGAGTTCCTAGTCATGCCATTTGGATTGATCAATGCTCTAGTTATGTTTATGGATCTCATGAATAGGATTTTCAGGGAGTATCTGGATCAATTTGTCATAGTATTTATAGATGAAATTTTGGTTTATTCCAAGAGCAAAGGGGAACATGAGGAACATCTCAGGATAGTGTTGCAAACATTAAAGGAGAAGGAGCTTTACGCCAAATTCAGAAAATGTAAATTTTGGCTTCATGAGGTGATATTCCTTAGACATGTAATTTCGAAGGATAGCATACATGTTGATTCGAGGAAAGTCAAAGCAGTGGTGAAGTGGTATGCACCAAAGATAGTGGCAGAAGTAAGAAGTTTTTTGGGTTTGGTAGGATATTATAGGAGGTTTGTTGAAGGATTTTCTATGATAGCTGCTTCGATGACCAAGTTATTAAGGAAAAAATCATAAGTTTATCTAGAGTGATGAATGTTAGAAGAGCTTTGAGGAGCTTAAGCATAGATTGACAAGTGCTCCAATCCTGACATTGCCTATGGGGGATGATGGTTATCCAGTTTATAATGATGCTTCAAGAAAGAGTTTGGGTTTTGTGTTGATGCAAGGAGACAAGGTAATAACTTATACCTTGCGGCAACTAAAGCCTTATTAATTGAATTACTCGACTCATGATCTAGAATTAGCAGCAGTGATTTTTGCCTTGAAGATTTGGAGACATTATCTTAATGGAGTTCAGACGAGAAGTTTCACAAACCATAAAAGTCTTAAGTACTTATTGAGCCAAAAGAGTTGAATTTGAGAAAGAGAAGGTGGTTAAAGTTGCTTAAGGATTACGAAAAATTGATTGAATACCATCCAAGAAAGACAAATGTAGTAGTTGATGCCTTGAGTAGAAAACCCTCCATGGCCCATGTTCAGACCATTTATTTTCCTTTATTGAGAGAGAAGCTTATAGTAAGCTTGAAACAGGAGGAACTTAATTAAATTATTGCTAATTTCAGAGTGAGATCGATACTCAGGAAGAAAGTTAAGGAGTTACAAGCATAAGACGAGGATTTGAATGAGCAATGAGAATAAATTAAGAAAGGCAAGAAATCGGAAGTGGTAGTGAGGGATCATGGACTTATGGTTGTGGTAAATAGACTTTGTATCCCAAATGTCAAGGAAGTAAAGGATGAGATACTAGATGAGGCACATAATGCGCCTTACGCCATGCACCCAAGTAACACCAGGATATACAGAGATTTGAAAGAGCATTTCTGGTGGAAAGGCATGAGGAGGGATGTAGTGGAATATGCAATTAAGTGTCTAATGTGTTAGTAAGTCAAGGCTAAACACCAGGCACCTTCAGGCAAATTAAAGCCATTATCCAGTTATGGATAAAAGTGGCAAAGGATAACCATAGATTTTCTGATGCGTTTACCCAAGACTAGTAGGAAGCATGACGCTTTATAGGTTATTATTGATCGTTTGATGAAGTTAGCCCATTTTCTAGCAATTAAATAGATGGATCCTCTGCATGTGTTTGCAATGAAGTATATTGATGAGATAATGAGACTATATGGGATTCTAAACTCTGTAGTTTCTAACAGAGATCCTCGGTTCACTTTGAGATTTTGGGAAAGTATGCAAGAAGCTCTAGAGACCGAGTTAAATTTTAGCACTAATTTTTATCCCCAAAAGGATGGTCAATTTGAGAGGACCTTTCAAACCCTTCAAGGAATGCTCAGGGCATATGTGATGGATTTCAAAGGTATTTGGAATGAGCATTTACCATTGTTGGAATTTGCTCACAATAATTCATACCATTCGAGCATTCAAATGCTCCTTATGAAGCACTGTATAGAAGGAGATGTAAAACTACTATATGCTAGGATGAAAAAGGATAAAGGAAATTAATTGGACTAGAGTTACTCCAGATGACAGCTGATAAGGTCAATCTAGTTAAGCAAAAGCTTAAAACAGCTCAAGATAGAATGAAAAGTTATACTGATACACACCAAAAGGAAATGGAGTATGAAGTTAGTGAGAAAGTCTTTCTTAAGATGTCTCCTTGGAAACGAGTCATGATGTTTGGTAAGAAGGAAAAATTGAGCCCAAGATATGTGGGTCCCTATAAGATAGTTAAAAAGATCGAACCATTAGCCTATATGTTGACATTGCTACTATAATTGTCACAAATACATGATGTCTTTCATGTGTCCATCTTGAGGAGGTATAGATTGGATCCCTCCCACATCATCCAGCCCACTGATGTACAGTTGAGAGATGATCTGACTTATGAGGAGACTTTAGTGGAGATTTTGGACAATAAGGAAAAGATCCTCAGGAACAAGATAGTTCAATAGTCAAAGTCTTGTGGAAAAATTATTCTACAAAAAAGGTCACATGGGAGCCCTTGTAGGCTATGAAGGAGAAGTATTCATACCTCTTTAATGACTCAGGTAATAATTTTGAGGACAAAATTCTTTTAAAAAGGGGAGAAACGTTAGCCCCCAAAATTTTCTTATTATTTTATTGAGTTAAGCAGGATTTAAATATATTTTGAGGTCTTGATAGATTAATTAATTTTTGTAGTTAATTAGTATGTTAATGTTAGCAAGATTTTAGTGCATTGGTTAGTTAAATTAAATTACTAAGTGGGTAGTGAAAAAAAGGACATTTTTGGTAGGTCACTTAAGTTTAAAAGCCATAAGGCTTTAAAGGAATGACAAAGTGATTTTACACTCATTAAGGGTAAAATAGGAAGAAGAAAGTGTTTTCTTGCATTTGAGAGGGAAGAAAACGTGAATGAGAGAAAAGAAGAGTGAAAATAATGAAGAGAAGAAGAGAAAGGAGAGAAAAGAAGGGAGAACAAGCTAGGGGAAATCTTTTCTTAGTTTTAAGAGTGAATTTGAGGTTGTTCAAGAAAGGAAAAAGAAAGAGGAAGGGAAGAGCTTCCATGTGAGCCAATAATCTCATTATTTGGTGAAGATTCAAGGTAAGTTTAATTTTAATCATTTGGATTTAGGGAAAGGTTTTGGTTCATGAAGCTTAGGAAATGCATGAGTTTAAGTATTTTAGAATCAATTTTAGTGAATGTGCATTATGGGTTTTCAAATTTGCATTCCTATTGAATGGGAATTTTTACCAATGTTGAAGGGGATCAAGCAAGGTAAGAGGAGCAAGAAGAGAGGCATCTTTGAGCAAGTTTATAAGCAAGAAAATCAAGGTGGGTTGCATGTTTAAAATTGAGTTAATGAGCTATGACTATCTTTTAAAATTAAAAGAATTAAACGTTTTCAATTTCTTTATGAATGTTGTATTTATTGCTCTTCGAATGATTTACGAAATTACTACATGTTTGATACATGAATTTGGTTGATGATTTATGAAGTGAAGATGAAAAATGGTATTTGAAATGTTTCATGTTTATGAAAATCATGTTTCTGAAATGTGCCTTTTAGGTAATATGTTTTCAAGTTATGAAATTCATATTATATGGGTTAGTGGTGATCCATTCTATTATGAAATGTGCATGCCGACTCTATTAAAGGCTTCTCCCACTTGCTCACTAGTGGTGGAACTCCTTCACAGACACCCTTATGTTTACGAGTTGCACAAATCCATTATGTGGGTTTGTGATAGTTCGTTTTGTTATATCAAGAGATTCACAAGAACTCCCTCATGGACCTACCCAAACCATTTTGATTTACTTATATGTTTATGATATGTTGACAAGTTGATAAATACATGATTATATGCTTACGAATTACTTAACAAGTTGAGAATTTTGAGAAATATGCGTTTATGGATCAAATGCAAAGTTGAAATGGCAATGAATATTTTTAAATAATTGTGCTTATTCTCCATTATAAACTTATTACCCACGAGCTTGTAAGCTCACTCCCATTTTTTTTATCTTTAGGTAATGAGTAAGAGATCAAGTGATCAAGCATAAGGGCATCACTCCAAATTATTTTAAGTTAATTTTTGTAAAACGCAAGGTTTTAGCTGCATTTCAAGCATTATTTGTTCATGTAAAGTTTGTATTTTTTGGATTATGATGTAATGTGGCTTGAAATGCCCATTAAAGCTTTCTAAAACTCTTCTTTTGATGTCAATGAAATGTATTTGCGTTTTGTTAATGACTTTCCAAGTTTTTACATTACATGCTATTGGCTTTTTCAATGACATAGTGTATAAAATTTTTGGGATATGGGAAGTTGGAGATTGAGGGATGTTGAGAAAATGTATGTATATATGTTTTTTTGCATTGTTTGATGATGGGGTATGGGTTCAGGATTCCGAGGTTTCGCTACGACGAAGCCACAAGTTTACTACGTCAAACCTTTTTTAAGAGCGACTCTCACCTATACGAGGAGTGTCACTGCGGCAAAGGAAAAACTTTCGTCGCGACGTATTTTGTTTGAGAGGGTAGGAATAAATCAGGAACTTCACCGCGACGAAGTCTTAAACTTCACCGCAACGTAATTCACTCGAAGGGTGTGTTGCACGACCCTGGGACTTTTCCATGGCAAGGCCTGAAGTTGACCGTGGTGAACTTTTCCTAAAGGGTCCCCTCAAGTGCTCCCATTGTTTTGTCGCGGCGAACTCACCTGTCTGGAACCTAACATTTATGGTATTAGATAATGAAGATGAACCGATGTTGGCTAATGAGGGTTCTTTAAAATAACCCTACAGTGTTATACGCTCTCATTTTATGACTTGGGAGTTGGGCTTTGGAAGCGGGGTCCAACAATAGCCCCATTGTTGTCACAATATAACAGCATCAGGTCTACAATGCTTAAAACTTCTCTAAGATCCATAATGAACTTCTTGATCCAAATAGCTTCTTTTGTCTCTTCTGCAGCTGTAATATACTATGATTCAGTCGTTGAATCTGCAGTCGTCTCTTATTTAGAACTTTTCCAATTAACTGCTCTACCTTCAATGTGAAAATGTAACGTGGCTGGGATTTGGAGTCATCTTGTTCAAATTGAAAACTAGTATCTGTATGCCCGCTCACTACGAGATCTCCATCTCTATATACTAAGAATATCCTTAGATCTTCTTAAGTACTTTAGGATATTTTTAACAACCACCCAGTGATACTCACTAGGATCCGATTGATATTTGCTCGTAACACTTAGAACATATGATATATTAGGTCTTATACATAACATAGCATACATGATTGATCCTATTACCAAAGCATACGGGATCAAACTCATGTGAGTCCTCTCATCTTGCATCTTAGGACATATAGATTTCAAAAGTTTTATCTTATAAGTTATGGGAAGAAACCCTCTCTTGGACTGCTCCATGCTAAATCTGTTTAGCACTTTATCTATGTATGTAGACTGTGAAAGACTTAGCAACTCCTTGATTTATCTCTATAGATCTTAATTCCCAATATATAAATTGCTTCTCCAAGGTCTTTCATTGGAGAAAATTCTAGGACAACCAAATTTTGACAGATTGCAAACTTGAGACATCATTTCTTGTTAGTAATATGTCATCCATATATAACACAAAGAATATGATAGCACTCCCACTAACCTTCACTATAAAAGAAGTGACATATAGTGACTCCTACTAGTAGTGACATATAGAAAGATTGTTACTAAATGAAGGTTATAGCAATGGTTGAGGAGAGTGTCATTAGCAATAGGGACAACCATTGAAATTCATCATTAAATTTAAACGCATAGTGACAGATCACAGGTTCCATCCCAAAATTTGGGTAACTAGTGATAGTTTAGTAATAGAGATGTTAGTAGCAATAGGGATGAACAAGATTATCTGTCATTGAATTCAAGTGAATAGAAACAATAATTAATTTTGCAAATAACATTTGTATATATATATATATATATATATTTCCAAAATAATGACTATATATGTAATAAATAATAACTTAAAAATATAAATTAAATTAATATAAATAAATTTAAGTTTAATTGTAGTTTCATTTTAAAATAGGAACTATATAATTTAATTTTTCTAATTTTGGTAGAGATAATATTTGTAGAATGATAAGTGCATATTTGTGTAGTTTTGTTGTTTTAATTATCCCTTTTTATTCCTCTTGTTGATTCAATTGTTGGGACTTAATTGATTTAATATTTTCTTGAAGGGATTTAAGTGGACT